>CAUYQG010078554.1:0-12461 GCA_963574415.1 Tarsius wallacei | reverse complement strand
CCGGCTGATTTTTTGATTTATTGTAGAGATGAGGTCTCGCCAAGTTGCCCAGGCGGGTCTCGAACCCGCGGACTCAGGCAATCCGCTCACCTCAGCCTCCCAAAGGCGTGGGATTACAGGCTGAGCCACTGAGCCCGGCTTCTTTATAGTTATACAAATGTTTTTATTTTCTAGTTATAAATTTTATATATTTTATGGCATTTTATTGTCTATCTTGCATGTACATGTCTCATTTTAGAAAAAAATCAATTATTTTTAATTATTTAAAAAGTAAAGTGATCACTGTTACATCACTTTTCTTGTGGTGTTAACACAATAGCATGCCACAGATCATTCTCCAAACTCTAGAGTGTGACATAAATTTAAATTGAATTTTACTTCCTCCCAAAAACCCTGATTGGCTATCTATAGGAGGTTTTTCTATTGTTTAGTCTCCTAGTACATCTCATAACTTTGCTACACTACATCTAGCAACTTCAGTAGCGTTTGGTCAGCATTCTCAGGTGAACAAGAATGATTGTTAGATTAAATGCGGTATTTCTTCTAGCAAAATTCTCCATCATCTGGCAGGTCTTGAAAATGTTCCAAAGTGTTTCATCTCTTTGGTACAGTTGAAGCCTTTTCTTTTAGTAAGAAATGCAAACGATGCACAATATAGGGCATAAAGAATTTTTACCAAAAATATAGCTTCTTATACTTTTTCTTAAACAATTATATTAGTACTATTGATACAGATTTTTCAGGTCAGCCTGGGCTTTGAGAGTATCAGCTTAATGGGCCGGCCAGCCGAGCCTCAAAGAAGGTCAACTCGAGGGGCTGGTAAGCCTAGCCTCAGAAGTGTTGGCTCTAAAGGTCTGGCAAGCCAAGCCCTGAGAGTGTTGCTGGTCGGTGAACTAGCAAGCCTAGCCTCCAGCTCTAATGGGCTGGCAAGCCAGGCAGCCCCTAGAAGTGTCTCAGCTTCAGAGTCTTGCCTTCTTCTGTCAGCTGGCAAGCCAGCCTTTGGGGTGCATGGCTCTTCGGCTTCCATGATCTTCTGCAACTCTTCAGGTTGGGGTTTTTGTCTTGTGCCCAGGAGGAATGAGGGACAAGGACAGTTGGAAAGTGAGAAAGCAGCATTTATTAAGAGGACAGAAAAGCTCCCACAGTGGGAGGGGACTCAAAGGGGTTGCCAATTTGGAGCTGAAACCTGGTGCATATATTGCCCTAAGACTGAGCCGATTGGCTAGCACTAGTTGTTCTGATTGGTCAGTCCTATAGACCAATCAGCAGGAGGTAGGGGCCTAATGGTGAGCTGATTGGTTGGTACTTGGCAGCAAGTTGGTTGGTTGTTTTTCTATTCCAGCAGTGAGTACTTAAGCTCTAGCTTGAGAGGCTCCCAGGAAGCTTGTTTACCAACATGAGTGTATCAGCCTGAGAGGCCTGCCACAAGTTTGCCACCACCCTGTCTGCCTAGCCTTTCTCTAGCTATCTCCTCTCTCACTATTATCATAGGCTTATTCTGAACAATGTTTTTAATTTTATAAACAAAGTTGATTATTAAATTGAATTGAACACTATTAAACATTTTATAAATGTAATATTTTTCACTCTTATCATTATGCTCCAGTGATTTTTTTCACTGCCTAAAGAACAATGCCTGAAAACTCTTCTTTGCTTCCATAGGTCTTTGTAATTTTATCATATTCTACTGCCTACTTTATATGTCTTTGATATTAGTGGGCTAGATGACCACAGTGTTTCCTTCTAAGGTTAAGATAATATAATTTCACTTCCCTGGAAGAAAATTGAAGATTAGGATCGATGAAGAGACAATAATTGATGTTTCAGTTACTTTTTATTACTTCAGTTTTACTGTATATAGAGTGTTTCATCTTAGGTGCTGAGTTACTTACACTAAATATATCAAGCTGAAATCTCTGTCCTCTGAGGGATGTTGAAACCCTGGAACATTATTGGAAAACTGTAAATGGGCAATTGCTCAGAATTTATAAAAAGGAAAGTTTTGTGTTAATTTCTGGCATACTCAGAAAAGGTGATTATTAGATGTTTTGGGAATATTTTAAAAACTGGAAATATTGCCAGATATCATTATAGTTTCAATATGAAAATTATGTCAGACTAATACTTATTCTGTTTTTCTATTTATTAAAATTATCTGTCTGATAAATTTGCCTAGGTTTTAATGAAAATAATCACGTATTCCCTCATGTATTACAAAATTCTTTTCTAAGTTTTAATCTGGATAAAGTAATATTACTACTTAGTGATAAAGTTGGAGTTAGAATCTTTTAAAATTCTGGCTCAACGGTCTTTCTTTAACACCTAGTTTGTCATTGCACTTGGACACTGGTGGAGAGTTTAATAAATGTCTGCAACTTCTTTGAAACTCCTCCCATTGAAAGGGGAAAAATAGAAAATGTACCTAAAAAATTGGATGATCTAGCTGGGAAGATTTCCAGATAGAGCGTGCAAAGTGCTGCTCAGTTTCTTCTAGTTGCTTAATAGTAAAATGTGAGAGGAGAGAGAGAAACTACAGAAAAGACTGTTAAAAAGAAGCCTGAGCTTGCTGGGTTCAAAAATAAAATGGTTTCTCATTCCCAGACTCTGCAAATTGAAAAGAAGCTATAATTAAGAAATAGCTTCCAGGCAAAGATCAAATTTTCTAGGGCACTCTTAGAAAAACATGGTCTAAAGATAAAACCAAGGATGTAACTGTAAAACGCTTTGCTAGGACCTCAGAAAGATTTAAGAGGGTGCCTTATAGACCCTTTCAAACTGACAAAAGGCCTTCTTCTAAGAATCTTGAGCAAATTGTCCCCACAGGGCATTCCAGGAAACCTAAGGTGAGACAGGACTTCTCTTGGGATTTTGTGAGGAGGTGGCTTTTGTCTAAAGATTTAATTTTCAAAAAATTTTATCAGCTTGGACTAAAAGTAACAGAGATGTTACAAAGTAAAAAGTGTCCTTTGAATTCCTGAACTATTATGGGCAACAAAAAGACTAAGAAAAATACTCAGGTACAAACACTGGCCATGTTTCACATAAAAGGAAGCATGACTCAAAGGGTGGAGCCAAGAGCCCAGAGGACAGTACCAAGAGTTTTTGAGAATTGTTCCCAGAAATTGGCAACATATGTCTGGTTGGAATTCAGCGTTGCTATGGAGCAGTAATACTGTATGCCTCCTGTTCTTTAATTTTCTTTTTAGTGGGCATTTCTGTAGTGGTTATCCTATACCTGTCCTCCCATTATATTTTAGGTGTATGGAGGGTTGGTAATCTTTTTTATTTAGTAAACGTTTCTTTGGATTAAGATAAACTACTCAAGGAGCTGTATTCAAGTGACATCTGTACCTGCCTGATACAGGTGATAAAATTTTAGCCTTCAAGCTTGAGTACAATATCCTTAGGACTTCTGGGAAGTCTTACAAGGGGATGCAGTATTTTTTAGGTTGAAGAAATGTAAGTAACTTGAAGCACACAGAGGAAGTACTACGGCCGTTTTAAACATTCCACACTATTCCCATAAAAATGGCAAACAGTACTTCCTCTCTTCCTTGAATATGAGCTGGTCTTAGCGACTTTCTTTTAATGAAGAGAGGGTGGCATAATTGACTGCGTGACCATGAGGATATGTTAGAAAGGGCACCATGGTTTCTACCAAGGTCTTTCTTGAAATGTTCTCCCTTAAGATTAGTCATGAGGTAGGTGAGAACACATGAAGGAGGCACATTTAGGCATTTTGACCAATAGCCTCAACAAAGGTACTAGTCAACAGCGTCAACCCCAGACGTTTGAGTGAATAGTCCTTCATCTCAGCTGACAACAAAAGGAGTAGTCAGGGCTTGCCCACATTGTAGCTTCAGAAGCAAAATAAAAGTTGCTTTAATCAAGTTTTAAAAAGTTTGTAACATAGCAACTAACAACTAGAATAGACATGAAGAGTTAAATTAATTAGTAAAAAATAAAGAAGTTATTATATAGTAGTTTATTCAAAAAAGCATAGGGGCATTACATTAATGCCAAGAGCATTCGTAGTAGTTATACATTGTAATTATATTCGTATTTTTCTTGCTTCGCCAGTAAAAGGTTAGATCCTTGAGGATAAAGTCTAGGTTTCATGCACCACTGATCCTCTAGCCCCAAACACAGTTACTGGAACATTTCAGAGAAAGACATAATATAAATTAATAAACAGAAATAAAAATCAAATCCTAAGACTCACAATGACTGAACAAACCCCCTCTTGGGCAAGGGACCCCGGAGAAACCTTAAAAATTGAGTTCCCAAGCCATGACAGGATGTCTCCTTGTGCCCTTTTCCTCACTCCCCACCATCAGGCTTTCTTTCCTAAGGGTTTAACAGAATTCAGCCTTCAGGAAAGACTTCTCTGATGCTGATTTCAACCAGCCTCATGACTGCCCCTCACTTTTGCACTATCGTCTTAACAACCAAACAGCATTCCTTCCTGATAAGAGACCACTGATGGTGGAGTGGTTCTGGCCAGTCCATGGGAGCCTGCATACAGAGGGCCTTCATGTCCTGTGCTTCATCTTTTGATGTTATAGGGCTTAATTGTATTACATTGAAATGTTAAGTCTCTGTGATGCCTGTTGCATAGACATTAGCCTACTATGCACATCTGTGCCTCCTCTTTGTGATTATTAATAGCTCTTCCAATAACCTGTTGAAATGTATACTTAGCCAGCTCAGCATAAATTACTTTTCCCTTTACCCCTCCCTTGAAGTGCCTATTTCTGGCCTTTGGTTAGAAGTTAACTTCCCAGCCCATCAGAACGGCTGCCTGCAGGCAGCAGTCCTTAATAAGAAATAAAGTCTTTGGGCCCGGTATGGTAGCTCATGCCTATAATCTCAGCACTTTGGAAGGCCAAAATATTGCTTGAGCCCAGGAGTTAGAGTCTAGCCTAAGTAACATAGTGGGACCTTGTCTCTACAAAAACTCAAAATAATTAGCCAGGCATGGTGGCGTGCACCTGTAATACCAGTTACTCTGAAGGCTGGGTGGAAGAATAGTCTGAGCTCAGGAGGCCGAGGCTGCAATGAGCTGGGATTTTGTCACCGTACTCCATCCTGGGCAACAGAATGGGACCCTGTCACACACATACATGAAAGAAATAAAACTCTTCTTTCCAAATTTATGAACCTCATCATTCCTCAGTTGACAAAACAAATGCAATAGTTCACATGATGAACAATTTAGGAGTACAAAGGGTGACTTGGTAAAGAGTGACTCGTTGGAGTAGCAGCACCCATTCTTTGGCTGAAAGCACAAGCATACTAATGAAGAATCATTGGTCCTTATTCATTCCACCCATTAATTAAAGGCCATAGCAGACATTATTAAGTCTCCAGGGGATTCATGATCTCCAGGGAATGGAGATGGCCTTCTTCCTTTCTCAGGAGATGCCTCTTCTACCTATGGCCGGTTTAAACACAGTCCAGTGTGGATTCATCTGAGCTCTGGTGGCATTGACTCTTCCTCCACAGATCCTTATCAGCAATTGGACAATGAGGAATCAATAGAACTAGAAATCATCAAGGATCTAAAACAGTGTAGGAACCAGATTTGTGGTGATAAAGAGCCAGTCCATGAGGTACTGAGTTGTATCAGCTTTTCTGGAGCTCCCAGCACACTTTCGAGTAAAGGCAGCCTTTACTAGTCTTGTTCCTACAATGCACAATGAGCAAACACAACAGTCACAAAGTCCAGGGGTAGCAGCCTTCATAGAAGCCCACCTCCTCAAATTGCAGAGAGGGGTCATCATCTGATGCCTGATTCATGTGAGTAATGTGGCCATTAACTCAGTCTTGGCAATTGTTAGACTATGGTGTTTTAAAAAAAGGAAGCCAACAGCCCCATTCTACTGCTAATCTGATCATTCTGAGAGGGTTGTTTTAAAGTATGAGTGATACAGTCTAAGAAATATATAGACACAATGCTAAAAAGTATGAAACTATGATTCAAAATTATGTCATCAGGAATAGTCAAAGGACCAGGCCATATTTAGGCTAGAGAAGAGAATATTTTGTAGAAGATTTGAAGAATAAAATGTGCTTTAAAACATGTTAAATATAGTAATAAGTTAAAGCAGGGGTCAGCAAGCTGTGACCCTTGGACCAAAATTGATCTGCCTTCTGATTTTGTAAACAAAATTTTATTGGACTATGGCCACACCCATTCATATACTGTGTGGTCTCTGGCTGTTTTCATGTTATAACAGCAGGGTTGAGTAACTGCAACAGTTGCCCTATGGCCTGAAAGACCTAAAATATTTACTATCTGACCCCAGAGAGAGAGAGAGAGAGAGAGAGAGAGAGAGAGAAAGCCAGCCTATGTGTTAGAGTGATATAAGAACAAGCCTAGAATCAATGGATGAAAGTTACATGAGGGGAAACTTCTTAGGACCATTGTTATAGAAAAAGAGCCTGCCATTGAGGCTACTACCGCCTGTCAAAAAAGGAGTTTTATACCCCCAAATACATTTAAGACCTGGCTAAATACAAACAATATTCATATGCTGACAGATCTATGTCACCTACCAATTCTTTTCCAGATTTTCTATATTCAGTTATTTACCAAGTCTGTTCATGTTTCCTCTCAAAGGTCTTGCCTAATCCCCATGTTTCTTTCTAGTCCCACACTTGCTGTTCCTGTCCAGGCCCTTCTCCATCTCATCAAACAATTTATGTCCTAATTGATATCCTGGTCTCTGCTTTCCCCCATTTGGAGCCATCTTAAAAATTATGCCTTAGGTTAATATTTCTATGTAGTACTTTGCCTTTGATACCTCGGTACTTAAACATTATCAGTGGCTCTCCCTTTTGCCTGCTGGATAATGTACAGACGTTGATGATGCTATTTAGTCTTTTCACCCTTTGGCCTTTACATTTCCAAACTTTATCATTCACATTCTCCTCCATGGATACTGAGGTTAAAAGAAAAGAAGCAATTAATTGTTTCCAAACATTTTATACATATTTCTTTTTCTTTTTTTAACTGTTTCTTTTCTCATTATTTCACCACTACTTTTTCTTAGTTGCTGAACTGTCCAAAATTTCAATCTTGCCTTTTCCACCTTCAGAATTAGGAAGATTAATATTATCTATGGCGACTTCACAAAGAATGCTGTCATCTTTATCCTCAGATTCTGAACTCTTCTCTGAGTTGTCTTGTGAACTCTCTTCTCAACTGTCTTCTTTAGAATGCAACTGATTCATCTCAAACAAGGCCACGTCCATTTGTATAACTTTACCAAGAGTCCCATCACTATTTTCAGTGTTGAAACGACCAGGTGGTGCCTATGCCATTTCTTTTCTTAGCTTTTCATTTGCCTGTGCCATCTGTGGGAAGAAGATTTGTATTTGGTCCAATAAGGGGCTCCTCTCTATTCGAACTGTTTGAAGAGTGGAGTTCTTTCTGGAATTAGGCTGGGAGTTGATGAACAACCTGACCCATATACCTCTGCAGCCATCATTCCCTGTCATCAGCAGCTCCTTGGACACTGGGATCCCTGAGCAGTTCTGGGAGGACGATGAACAGCTTGGGCTGGCCTGCGGCTCATCGTAGATGTCCATGCCTTCCCCAAGGTTCTGAGCCTTGTATACATTTCTGACCAAATTTTTTTATGTCTTTATACCAGTTTAATTTTAAACTTTTCTAAAAATCACCTCTGAATTCTTATTATTTTCTTTCTTCCTTACTGCAAATTTAGCTCTTGTGATACTAGTATGGTTATTTACTTGGCATGTGCTCATCTCATTCAGAATTTCTAAGTAATATATTTAGAATGAAGGTTCTTGGTTCACTATGTGAAATGGAGGTTCTTGGTCAGGTATTATTCCATGTTCTCTGTATCTGTATCTGGCATAGGATTCTATGTATAGAGAGACTGCATGATAAATATCTGTAGATCATGACAGATTGCCTTCTTTAAAAGAAAGCACTCAAGTTAAATTATTTTTTGCAGGGTTTTGTTTCTTCCCCACCCCTATGGAAAACTTTATTAGATAAGGAAATTAGAAACTAGCATCCTTCCTTTGTTTTCCCAGCTCTAACATTTATTAGTTGCATGACTGTGGGCAATTAGTTTAGCCTCTTCATGTCTGTGTTTTCCCATTTGTAAAACAGAAATAATAATATGTAGCTTATAGGGATATTGTGAAGCACAATTAATGTTTATAAAGTACTTTTTAACAACTTCAATGTCATAGAAATGTAAAATAGCCTTAATTTAAAATTTAAAATTATGTACGCATAATGATTCATTTAATAAACACAGAAAGAACTGTGTATGAATTTACATGTGTGAATCAGGTTTGCAATATTAACTGTTTGTTTTAACTTGGAAATAGACTTTGTTCATTTTGATATTATGCATTTTCATTTTGATATAGCCTCCTCACAGTGACTACTTATATGGTATGTGGTTCAGTGGTCTTCAACACTGGCTGCATATTATTATAGTATGTGCTTTAGAAATACACTGATGGTAAGTTTTAGAATAACTGATGATCGGACTTTACCCAAACAAATTAGATAAACTCTCTGAGAATGAGAAGCCCAGATATGGTTAGCTTTAAAAAACTTCTCAGGCCAGGCATGGTGGTTTACCAGCACTTTGGTGAGCAGAGGCAAGAGGATTGCCAGAGCCTAGGGGTTCAAGACGAGCCTAGGGGTTCAAGACAACTTGATGAGGCCTCATCTCTGCAATAAATCAAAAAATTAGCTGGGTGTGGTAGTTCGCGCCTGTAGTTCCAGCTACTTGGAAGGCTGAGATGGGATGATCACCTGAGCACAGCAGGTTGAGGCTACAGTTGCCACTGCACTCCAGCCTGGGTGACAGAGTGAGACTTTAACTCAAAAGAATAAAAGAAAAATGAAAAATAAATTTTAAAAACTTCTCAGGTGATTCTAACATACAGCTGAGGTTGAGAATGACTAATATCTGGATATATATGTACATTATCCTAAGACTTGCTTAAATTCGTGCCTTTAACAAACTTCAGCTTGATGAAAATATTCATCTATAATGTATTTAAATATATCTTAATTGACATTTTGAACTACATGGTAAGCTTGAACTGTAAGATCTCAAAATTCTTTTTTGGCTATGATATTCAATGACTCTATGAGGCCCCTTTTAAATGTATCAAATGAAACAGCACAGAGTCATGTTAGCAATACCCAGCTATTACTTATTGAAGGGATAGGGGTGCTTAAATTTGCTTTCATGGACATATTTGTCTACTCATACACAGACATATGCTAAACAGAATGTGTATGTAAAAGCATAGATCATAAGGTATATAAAACCCCTCACAAGTATATTGGCTTTATGTTAGACATATCATTTCATAAATTATATTTTCTATTTTTAAATACAAGTTGATTTTCAGGTGTCACTAAGCTAACTGTTGTATATTCTTTCTCCACTATTCACTGATAAAGACATGTATTTTAAAATTAGGCTTTGAAATTATAATTAGGTAAAACTTATAATTATATTTATGTATATGAGAAATCTATTATTTAATTTCCTGATAGGATAGGACATTTCCTTTTCCTTTTTTTTTTTTTTTTTTGAGTCAGAGTCCTGTTGCTCAGGCTGGGGTGCAGTGGCATGCTCACAGCCTTGACCTGCTGGGCTCAGTGATCCCTCCACCTCAGCCTTCCAAGTAACTGACACTACAGGCATGTGCTAGTGCGCCCAGCTGATTTTTTGATTTACTGTAGCGATGAGTTCTCGCCAAGTTGCCCAGGCTGATCTTGAACCCGTGGGCTCAGGCAATCCTCTCACCTCAGCCTCCCAAAGTGCTGGGATTATAGACATGAGCCATTGTGCCTGGTCAGATATTTCATTTTCAAGAAGATATTTAGGAAGCTGGCTTTAGGCTTTATGTTTATATGAACGTGAGAAAAGAGATGTAGGTATAAATTTGTGTGTATATGTATGAATGTACCTTTAAAAGTCTGTATCTTCATCCAATTAATGCATTTTAAGAATTCTTTTCAAAACTGTTTGATGTAAAATGGGGTCAAGAATCCAACTAGAATATGGTCATGTTCAAATCAGCTGCTAACTTTTCATATTACATTTCAAAGTGGATAGAAATTTGAATTTTGATTATGAAAAGTGTGCTTTTGTTCATCTTGGGGTAAATATATTCATTTTGAATAATTTAGTTTTTTTTTTTTAGATGTCCTTTTGCTTCTAAGAAAGGAAAACTTAACTTCTACTTTTGATGGTACATATTATCTCTTTTCTTTAGCACTTTTTCTTAATAGGTGATTTAAAAATTCAAGGTTTCTAGCCAGAAGTGTATAGTGTCTTAATAGAATACTTTCTGAATGATCACAGATCATGCTCACAGTCCCTAATTATTCATCATGACATTTAAAACCAATCCACTTGCCTTGATAGGAATAGCATTATAATGTGATGTTCAGATTTGCTAGAGACAACATTTTTCTCCCTTTGTTATATTCTGTTAACAACCTGTCCAGTACAGCATAATTTTTGCTTTGATACCAATTAAGCAAATTGCAGTACAGCTATAATCCAATTGCTGATGGATGATGTAAAACCATAGTTATCATAATACAGTGATATAAAACACAACAAAAAAGAACAAATGAACTGTGATGGTACAGATAATATTTGTAGAACTATTTACATGATTAATGCTCTTATAATGTTTGCAT
Organism: Tarsius wallacei; assembly: GCA_963574415.1. Lineage (NCBI taxonomy): Eukaryota > Metazoa > Chordata > Mammalia > Primates > Tarsiidae > Tarsius > Tarsius wallacei. The sequence goes on along the minus strand of CAUYQG010078554.1, from coordinate 1,741 downwards.
TCTTATTGTTCTATGTCATCTGTATGTTTTTAGCTCTTTTTCCCCTGATCAAAACAACCTTGATGCTATAAAATGAAAAGTTGACTATCTCAAAGAAAAATTACAATAGAACAATAGCATAGTACCCAAGTATTATGTATGTAATAAGCAGATCACTTCTAAAATACTTTAATTCTAGCTTAATTTAAATTTAGAGACTATTTGACACGGTGGAATTTTCTTTTTAAGATAATAAAATCTACTTCACATTTTCTTTCTCTAAATAACTATACTTAACTTCAAATACAACCTGCAATACTGCATTTTCCAATGAAAAAAGTCCACTAGGTGTTAATAACACCACATCCTTAATAAACAACCTTTTAAACTGCATTTTTATATTAAAAATTTAAAAGAAATATTGCAAAACAATGGTAAATCAACTTTGAGTCATAAAGTCAGGGTTGTGAGCTGACTTTTTGTCATCTTTACTCCTGATCAACCTAAAACAGAAAGCTGTCAACTGTGTGTACTGACCCTATAACTGTTTATGGTTTTATTATGATCTAACACTCACAGAATCTTATATGAAGATACAGATTTTCTCTGTAACAGTTACTTAAAACATATCGTCAGGAATTACTGAAGGTTGAAGACTTCAGAACCACTAATGCTCCTGTTGTAGACTGCTGAATTTTCATCTTTTTAAAGTTGTATTTCTTATAATTTTGTGCAGTTTCTCTATTTCATGTAGGTAGTTCTTGAATTCCATGTTGTGATAACCGTATGTGAATCTGAGTGTCATAACATTTTGCAAAGCTATTGATAATATATTTATGCATTAAAACAGGTATTGTTAGTTTTTAAATCGATATCAACTATAGCAAATGTAACATATATGCTACTGCTTTAAGGTTTCAATCCCGCTGACTTTTAAAAGATAAAAAAGTTTCAGTTTTTCAGTTTTTTTTTAATATTGTGATTCCTGCTGATTTGTGTTACCCTTAAAACAAGAAGTCTGTTTAGTGTGAGAATATAAATCTCTTTCCAAACGTCACTCTGAAAGAAGGATAGATTTGCTCCCTGGAAAGTAAGCATTACCCACTTCAAGCCAAATAAATGACAGTTATGGAAAAGGCAGCCTGGAAACGACATGGATTTGGCACTATATTTCATCCCTACAAATGCAGTGCTTCATAAATATGGAGGTCTGACAATGTCGACAAACCCCTCCGAGTTAAATGATGCTACATAGCTTTGACCTGCTGGGAGACAATAGCAGCGGGAACAATCTGGCATTGAGCAACCGGAAATGGAGTGGTTCTTTATGAGCAAAGCCATTGACCATGATTCAAAAAGGCAGAGATGCAAACTGTGCCATGTTCTGCAGATAGTGGCAATAGCTCTAAACTCAAGGATAATACTTCCCTGTGCGCTATGTGTGATGGGCCATGGGTTCGTTCAGTCAAGCCTGAGGCACAACCATGATCAAATCCTTTAAAAAGAAAATTTTAACTGTTGCTATTGGGAACCTAATCCAAAATTACAGAGAGTTGTCATGTTTGAGATGTGACATGGGCAGATCAGGCTTAGAATCTAAGTATGCTTCACTCCGATATATATATATATATATATATATATATATATATATATATATTTTTTTTTTTTTTTTTTTTTTTTTTTTTTGTGTTGTGTGGGTGGGGGGGGCCGGGGGGGGGGGCGTGGGGGTGGGGGGGGGCCGGGCGGGGCGGGAGGGTGGGGG
>CAUYQG010078549.1:0-11254 GCA_963574415.1 Tarsius wallacei | reverse complement strand
ATAGGCACACGCCACCAGGCCTGGCTAATTTTTTAATTTTGTAGAGATGAGGTCTCGCCAAGTGACCCAGGCTGATCTCGAACCCCTGGGCTCAGGAAATCCTCTCACCTTAGCTTCCCAAAGCGTTGGAATTATAGGCGTGGGCCCAGTGCTTTTAAAGTTTGAATCAAGGAAGCAGGATAAAAGAAAATTCCAAGCCCGGCTTGGTGGCTCAGCCTGTAATCCCGCTCTTTGGGAGACTGAGGTGAGTGGATTGCCTGAGCCCGTGGGTTCGAGACCCACCTGGGCAACTTGGCGAGACCTCATCTCTACAATAAATCAAAAAATCAGCTGGGCATGGTAGTGTGTGCCTGTAATTCCGGCTACTCGGAAGGCTGAGGTGGAAAGATCGCCGGAGCCCAGTGGGTTGAGGCTGCGGCGGCCGGGAGCAGTCACTGCACTCCAGTCTGGGCGACAGAGTGAGACTCCAACCCAAAAAAAAAAAAAGAAAATTCCAGCAGCTGCATTCCTGAGTATTGATAATACTCATCTTGTGTCCTTGGTGTTGCTAGGGCAACCAGTCATTGGCGTTGTCAGGGCAACCAGTCTTTGGCCTTGTCAGGGCAACTAGTCCTGTGACTCCAGGGCCTTCAGCTTCTGGTAGGCAGTCATGAAAGGCTGATTACAATTAGGTAAACTTGGCTGGGCGTGGTGGCTCAAGCCTATAATCCCAGCATTTTCGGAGGCCGAGGTGAGAGAATTTCCTGAGCCCACGGGTTTGAGAACAGCCTGGGCAACTTGGTGAGACCTCATCTCTAAAATAAATAAATAAATAAATAAGTCAGGCGTGGTGGCACACGCCTCTAGTTCTGGCTACTTGGAAGGTTGAGGTGGAAAGATCACCTGAGCCCAGCAGGTCGACGCTGGGTGGCTGTGAGTGTGCCACTGCACTCCAGACTGGGCAACGGAGTAAGACTCCAAATAAAAAATAAAAATAAAAATCGGCTGGGCACGATGGCTCAGTCTGTAATCCCAGCACTTTGGGAGGCAGAGGCGAGAGGATTGCCTGAGCTTGCGGGTTCGAGACCAGCCTGGGCAACATGGTGAGACCTCATCTCTACAACAAATCAAAAAATTAGCTGGTCATGGTAGCGTGCGCCTGTAGTTCTTGGCTACCTGGAAGGCTGAGGTGGAAGGATCACCTGAGCCCAACAGGTGGAGGCTGCGGTAGCCGGGAACGTGGCACTGCCTTCCAGCCTGGGTGACAGAGTGAGACTCCAACTCAAAACAAAAAACAAAACAAAACAAAAACCAATTAGGTAAGCTTGGTCTTGTATAGCTGGTAAACAAAACCTAGAATAGAAAAGTAATCAGTACAAGAGATGGAAGACAATGATCAATAGCTACCTCCAGAAAGCTGGTTCTGTCCCTGTCCTTGGATAATGATTAGAAAGTGAGGAATGGAATAGACAACCAGCAAGGCATGACAAAGCTTAAGCAATGTTAAAACAGCTGTTCTTTAGCCAAGCCACTCCATTTTGACTTCACTCTTTCATCCATATTACATATTTTAAAAAGTATATGGAGATATTAATAAACTTTCCCAAAGTCACAGTAAATGACATCAAAAAAGTGAATCTAGGCTGTGTGACAACATGGTGTATTCTAAACTCTTAATCCCTCAGATACATTTCTTTTTCAAAAAATTCTCAAACACTTAATATTTGTCAGACATGATGCCAAGTTCTGGCGCACAGAGGTAAATGGTAACTACTGTCTTGGATTGTTGTGACTAGTAAGTTAAATAATGCATGCAAAATCTTTAGTTTCCCAGTGACCCCTGCCTCCTGGCATTCCTACCCATGTATAGTGCCCTCCCACAACAAGCAGGGCACCAGCAGAATATGGGGGAGTGATGATGAGTAGTTTCCAAGACTAGGTCATACAAGATATTCTGCCTTGCTCTCCTGAATCACCTGCTCTGGCGGAAGCCAACCAGCTGCCATGTCATGAGAACATGCAAGCAGCCCTACATGATACTCCAACAGTCAAGTGACAGAACCATCTTGGAAGAAGATCCTCCAACCCTCACCAAGTCTGTTAAGTCATTGTTTAGTGTGACTTTCTTCCTTTTTTTATTTTTTTGAGTTGGAGTCTCACTATGTTGCCCAGGCTGGAGGGCAGTGGCACGCTCCCGGCCACTGCAGTCTTGACCTGCGAGGCTCAGGCGATCCTTCCGCCTCAGCTTTCCAAGTAGCTGGAAGTACAGGCATGTGCCACCATACCCGGCTAATTTTTTGAAGTAGAGATGCGGTCTCACCAAGTTGCTCAGGCTGATCTCGAACCCCTGGGCTCAGGCAATCCTCTCACCTCGGCCTCCCAAAGTGTTGGGATTATAGGCGTGAGCCACTGTGCTGGGCCTTAGTGTCACTTTCTGACTCTGAGCCAGAACCACCCAGCTAAGCCACAGTAACTGTGAAATAATAATATTTATTTTTGTGTGTCAGGGTCTCACTCTGTCACCTTGCCTGGAGTGCAGTGGCATGATCATGGCTCACTGCAGCCTTAACCTCCTAGATTCAGGCAATCCTTCCTCCTTGGCCTCCAGAGTAGCTAAGACTATAGGTGCATACCACCATGCCCAGCTAATTTCTTTTTAGAATTTTTTGAAGAGATGGGGTCTTGCTGTGTTGCCTAGGCTGATCTTGAACTCCTGGGCTCAAGCAATCCTCCCATCTCAGTCTCCCAAAGTGCTGAAATGACAGGCATGAGCCACCATGCCTAGCCAAAATAATAACAATTTATTGTTTTGTTTTTTGTGTGTGTGTTGGAGTCTCATGCCCAGGCTGGAGTGCAGTGGCACGCTCATGACCACCGCAGTCTCAGCCTGCTGGTCTCAGGTGATCCTTCTGCCTCACCTTCCAAGTAGCTGGAACTACAGGTGTGTGCTACCACGCCCATCTAATTTTTGATTTATTGTAGAGATGAGGTCTTGCCAAATTGCCCAGGTGCATCTGGAACCTGTGGGTTCAGGCAATCCTTTCACCTCAGCCACCCAAAGTGTTGGGATTATAGATGTGAGACATCATGTCCGGCCTTTTTGTTGTTTGCAGCTATTAAGTTTTAGGATAATTTGTTACGTAGTAATAGATAACTAATAAGCTGTACTTATTATGTTGTGTTATTATCACCACCATATCAGTGCATTGTTGTAGAAAACAAATTCTATGTATTAAACTTTTTTCTGATGAATTAAGCTAGTTGTCAAGGGAAAAAGTCCACCAGAGGTGTTTTTTTTGAAAATGTATCATTGTAAGCCAGGCTCGGTGGCTCAGCCTGTAATCCTGCGCTTTGGGAGGCTGTGGTGAGTGGATTGCCTGAGTCCGTGGGTTCGAGATCCACCTGGGCAACTTGGAGACGTCATCTCTACAATAAATCAAAAAATTAGCCGGGCGTGGTAGCGCGTGCCTGTAGTTCCAGCTACTCGGAAGGCTGAGGCGGAAGGATTGCCGGAGCCCAGCAGGTCGAGGCTACGGTGGCCGGGAGCGTGCCACTGCACTTTAGTCTTGGCGGCAGAGTGAGACTCCAACTCACAAAAAAAAAAAAAGAAAAAGAAAAAAAGAAAATGTATCATTGTTGCTTTTATTAACTGAAAACAGTCAACTGGACTCTCCAAAGATAAATCACTGTACACATTCCATATCTATCAGGCATAACTTTTTTTTCCCACCTTGGGAGGATCACAGCTCTGGGTAATCATATTCATCTGTTTAAAAAGGATTACATACTCAAACATGTGGTACTTTCAAGAATACTTCTGCGTATCAAGTTTTCAAAGGAAATCCCACGGCTCATTCAATATGGCCATTAGATTCTCTCAAATATTTTTTTAAAAAGCCAAAAGTAAAAAACCAAGATTGTCAGGTACCCAACACCTCTCAATTTTGATCAATGAAATCCTTTTATTTGAGAGTCAATAGTGCACTACTATATCCACAGCAAAACTCACATTTCCAAAGTAATCTTACCGTTTCCATAATCAATATTTTATGGTGCACAAAGGTCTTCTGTTCAGTGCAAATATCAACCCATGTTAGAAAATTCAACCTCCAGAGTGGGAAAAATAGAAATTTTAATTTCTTTGATGAAGAGACCAATTACGTTAGAATATTTTACCATGCAAATCCCTCAGAAAGTCTACATCAAAGGTTATGTTTTTAGCTTTAAGGTCTTCCAGTTTGAGATTAAAATGATACAGATAAAAGTTTTACAGCCAGGTATGGTGGTTGGCTCGTGCCTGTAATCCCAGCACTTTGAGAGGTGGAGGCGAGAGAATTGCCTGAGCAGAGGCAGCCTGGGCAACTTGGCGAGAACTCATCTCTACAATAAATAAAAAATTAGCCAGGTGTGGGGTGCGTGCCTGTGGTTCTTGGAAGGCTGAGAAGGAAGGATTGCCTGAGCCTAGCACGTTGAGGCTACAGTGGCTGTGAGTGTGCCCCTGCACTCCAGCCTGGGTAACAGAGTGAGACTCTGACTCAAAAAAATTGTTTCGCTATTTTCGTTCTCTACTCACAGGTACATGTGAAGACAGTCTTCACTTCCCGCCCCTTATTTCCACTTCACATCTTTGGCGACATAATACTCTCCACTGATTTTAGGAAATCAGGCTTTCTTATCACCAGGGAATTATTAAGGTCAGAAATTTGGGAATTCACAGGAATAAGCAATTTACCTATTTTTTTTCCTATGGTCTAATGTGAATCAGCGTAATTCTAAGAACATTCCACCTTTCTGTATTTCTTTGTTAACCATCTGGCTTCTATATATAATCTAAATGATCTCAATGATTCCAGTAAACATTATATATTATTTGCTAGGATTACCATAATAAAATACCACAGTCTGGGTGACTTAAACAACATAAATTAACTCACAATTCTGGAAGCTAGAAGTTAGTTAAAGATCAAGGTGTCAGCAGGGCTCATTCTCCTGAGGCCTTCGCTTGCAAATGGCCACCTTCTTGCTGAATCCTTACATGATCTTTCCTCTGTGCATGACTGTGTCCTAATTTCCTCTTCTGACCAGATGCCGGTAATATTGGATTAGGGGCCACATTTTATTTTGATTGCTTCTTTGAAGGGCCTATCTATAAATGAAGTCACATTCTGAGGTTATTGGGATTAGGATTTCAACATATAAATCTTGGAAGGATGCAAATCAGCCCATAACACACCATTATCAGCTTTACATATAGAGTATTCAACTGGAAAAACTTAGTAATATAGTCTATATTATAAATTTACCTAATTTTTCACTTAAAAGTCTAAACACTGCTTTTTATCATAGTAAAACAGATTCTCTTAAGAAGGCTGAATTTTTGTGCATCTCACTTGATCAACCGGAATTTGACTCCTTTCAATTCTCTATTCTTAGAGAATAAAACCCATGGTGAATTATCAAGTATATTCTATACAAAATATTCATGTCACAATGAATGAGAAAAAATGTTTTCTAATGCTGAATGCAGCTAAAAATTAACTGTAAACCATTATTGTACAGTCAGGATCACTATTGTCCAAGTGGGACACTTAAGGTTTGAGGTTCTGAGCAATGATATACTTGCTGCCTTGGTATCTGAGAAAGCATTTAGAACAATGGTCATCTGGTGGGTTGTATTAGTCATGGGTCACCAGAAAGACAGAACCAATAAGATAGAGATAGATAGATAGATAGATAGATAGATAGATAGATAGATAGAGGAAAGGGGATTTGTTATGGGAATTGGCTCATGTGATTATGGAGGCTGAGAAGTCTCATGACAGCCTGTCTGCAAGTCGGAGACCCTGGAATGCTGGTAGCATGGTTCAGTCCATGTCCAAAGGCCTCAGAACCAAGAAATCCAATGGTGTAACTCTCAGTTCAATACTGAAGGACTGTGCATCCAAGGGATTGGGGGGGAAGATAGTTGCTGGTGCAATTTCTGGAGTCCAAAGGCCAGAAAGCCTTGAGTTATGATGTCCAAGGACAGGAGAGGAATAGTGTATCCCAGCTCCAGGGGCTAGATCAACACATTTGCCTTTCGTTGTCTTTGTTCTCTCCAGCCCTGGCCACTGGATGGTGCCCACCCACAGTGAGAGCAGATCTTCCACACCTAGTACTGTCAGACTCACACACTAATCTCCTCTGGAAGCACATTCATAGACATACCCCAAAATAATAATGCTTTGCTGTGTTTCTAGATATTCCTTGATCCAGTTAAATTTACATCTATACTGGATTATCAACCACAAAGCAGCATATTCAATCTGAATGACTAAAATTACCTGATAGCTCCTCCATATACTTGTAGTCAACAGGTACGCTCTTGGGATTAAATGAGATTATGCTGAAGAGATGGTATCTTTTATTCCACATTAAAGGTTCTAGAATAGGAAAATGCCATGGTCTGAATGTGTCCCTCAAAAATTCATGTTGGAACCTAAGGCCTGATGTAACGTATTGATAAGTGGGAACTTTAAGAGGTGTTTAGGTCATGAAGAGTTCACCCTCATGGATGAATGAATGTTCTTATTAAATAAGTTGTATACAGCCTTCATCCTTTTTGTCTCTCTGCCCTTTGGCCTTGTGAGGATTAAGCAAGAAGATCCCATCTTGAAAGCAGAGTGCATTCTTCACCAAACACTGAATCTGCATGTGCTTTGATCTTGGACTTCCTAAATTCCAGAACTGTGAGGAATAAATTTTTGTTCTTTATAAATTACCCAGTCTTGGGAATTTTGTTATAGCAGCTCAAACAGACTAAGACAAGGAAATATCATCCCAGGCTTTCTTCTTCTTTTTTAAAAATTGGAATCTCACTCTGTTGCCCAGGCTGCAGTGCAGTGCCATGCTTGTGGCCACCACAGCCTCGACCTGCTGGGCTCAGACGATCCTTCTGCCTCAGCCTTCCAAGTAGCTAGAACTACAGACATGCACTACCACCCCCAGCTGTTTTTTTTAAAATTTATAGTAGAAACAAGGTCTTGCTGTGTTGCCCAGGCTGGTCCCGAGCCCCTGGGTTTAGGCAAATCTCTCACCTTGGCCTCTCAAAGTGCTGGGATTACAGCCTCTCAGACTTTCTTCTAATCTCCTGGGCCCTGCTGCATGAATTGTATTTCCAGAAGTTGCCAGATGAAAGTCCAAAGAAGTGAAATGGAATGAGTGTGGGGTAACCTCACATCAGAGGGCCAGTCAGTGGGAGATCATAATTACACTCCACAGTCCACCCTCACTATGACCCATTCCTGAGGCCCTCATGTTTTCCCAAGTACTGGGAGTGAGGCAACCACATTACCTTATGTTCTAGATAGAACCAGCATCTAGTACATACAAAATGTCATTAAACCTTTGTCTAGCTGGTCAATAGCTAATAATATATTTGTTTTTGTAGGAGAAGAGAGCCAAAACACTGGCATTTATTTATAAAAAATTGTGTAGTTATTCTTTTCTTATATATGTAAACTTCAATCACCTTCAAAGTACTCTCCATTTGATGCAATACATCCTCGGGACATTTTTTCCACTGCTCAGAATAGTTTTTTAACTCTTCAGTTATGATACCCTTTAGTGCTTCCACCTTTTTCTGAGTCAAAGTGTTATCCTGTCACCCAGACTGGAGTCGCAGCCTCAACCTGCTGGGCTCAGGTGATCTTTCCGCCTCAGCTTTCCAAGTAGCTGGAACTACAGGTGTGCACCACTATATCCAGCTAAGTTTTTGATTTATTATAGCTACAAGGTCTTGCCAAGATGCCCAGGTTGGTCTTGAACCCCTGAGCTCAGGCAATCCTCTAGTGTCTGCCTCCTAAAATGCTGGGATTACAGGTGTGAACTATCTTGCTCAGGCTTCTGCCATTTTTGATTTCACCTTTTCCTTTGAGGACTTTTTTCAGCTAGGGAAACAAAAAAATGTCACTCAGGGTGAGATTGTGTGAATAGGGAGGGTGGGGCATGGAGGTCATGCCATAGGCCGTTTTTGGTTAAAAACTGCTCACTCAGTGCAATGTGGGCAGGTGCTTGTAAATCACCCATCATGAAATGGGCAAATGCTTGAAAGAATCTCCGAATAAAATTTACAGAAGCCAAATGCAGCCTCTTGCAACGCTAGCTGGTACACTGAAGCCGACAGGTTCCTAGAACACTTACCCAAAGGAGAAAGTCTGTGCTACAAGGGGCCCACCCTCCAAAAAACAATTCTGTTTTTTCTTTTAGGGGGGGTCCCCCTCAACCATATGAACAAACCAGTACACCTTCCTACCCTGACCCATCTTTCTACTTCCTATGGGTTATTATCTGCCAACTATATGGAAATCCAACTGCATAGCATGGTCTTCTTATTCAGTGAGCAGAAAGATTTGACAGGCAGTAGCAATTATGTGTAAATTAGATTTCATCTCTGTCTTGATCCATCTTGGCTCTTTTTTTTGAGTTAGAGTCTCACTCTATCACCCAGGCTAGCGTGCAGTGGCATGCTCACAGCCACCACAGCCTCAATCTGTTGGGCTCAGGTGATCCTTCCACTTCAGCCTTCCAAATAGCTGGAATTACAAGCATGCATCACTACACCTGGCTAATTTTTTTATTTATTGCAGAGATGAGGTCTTGCCAAGTTGCCCAGGCTGGTCTCAAACCCGTAGGCTCAGGCAATCCTCTCACCTTGGCCTCCCCAAGTGCTGGAATTATAGGCATGAGCCACCGTGCCCAGCCCATCTTGGCTCTTTTAAGGGATTGTGTGCAAACACTTTTGTACCCTTCAACTAAAATGTTGGCAGAGTTGATGTAGGAGAAAGAAAGAAGCAAGTGGAGTTTATGGGTCTTTGCTCAGGAGTAAAATGGTGAAAACATAGAACCATCTTTTCAAAGGATGATATAACCTTGAGTAGTCTGTGGACTAGAATAAAGCTATGCAGTTGATCATCAGGGCAATTGGAGTAGGAGCATCCTGGGGTCCGACGGAGGCTAGATCCACTGGACTCACAACCCATCAAGGCCTGGGGATTAGAAAAGATCCTGAAATTATAGCTTCCTATCTAGTTTGTTTGGGCTGCTATAACAAAATACCCAAGACAGGGTTAATTTACAAAGAACATAAATTTCTTACAGTTCTGGAGGCTGGGAAATCCAAGAAACTCTTTCCTGAAATGTCTTTCAGCACAGACTCAGGGGCCCATGTCTCTGTCTCACCTTTCTGGGACTGAAAGTAGATTTGTTGAATAAAACTTTCAGCATGCCTAGGGTGGGAGTAGGGGTGGGGTGCTATTAAAAATTTTTTAAAAGAAAAAAAATTTTCAGCAAAAGTTTTGTGGGCAATCACTTTGTTCTCCAGTCTGCTAAGGTCCTGCCTCTTCATCTTATGTTAAATTTTGCTTGTATAAATACTGGGTTGCCTCTCCTTTTGTTCCTTTTCTTTCTCCCTGAGAACATCTCTCTAGCTACAGAGCCCTTTTAGGTGCCTGGATTAACACCTTCTTGTAAGAAACCCAGGGTTGATCACTCCTAATGCTAATTTTCTGCTGTCTCTGGTGCAGTTGATAAATCAAAATTAGAATTTCAGCTTTGCCTGTGGTACCTCTTCTTACTTGGTCAATTTATCTTCATAAGTTCAGGGCCCAAGACACAAGATGGCTACTTAGATATGAAATTAAGCAGATGATGAAAATGTGTCTCTGATAATGACTTTGTGTCAGGTGCAGAATCTGGGCTATTTCTCTCAGAATCCAGTTGGATAGGTCCCCTTAGTATTATTAGTAGTAGTAGCAATAGTAGTAGCAGCAGGATCAATCTGATTTCCTCATACTAATCCAAATTTTGGGTCAACAGTCCTTTCTGGCCTTTGAAAATTATTTCCTCCCAGTCTCCCTTTCCCAACACTATCTGACCTTTCTTTCCTGCCCAGGCCTCAGGTCTTTTTTCTTTTATTTCTGCCTTTGGATAATTCCCTGGGCATGCATTTGACCTTACTCTGTCTCTTTTCTATTCAGATTCTTTTTTCTCATAACCATATTCCTCAAATGCCATAAATATCTGTCTGTTTGCTGAACAGATCATGTTTCCAGGGTGATTTTTTGAATTGGAAGTCTCTGTCACCCAGGCAGGAGTGCAGTGGCACAATCATGGCTCACCCCAACTTACATGCTAGGTTTAAGTTTCCTGGGCTCAGGCAATCCTTCTGCCTCAGCCTCCTGAGTTACTGGGACTACAAACGTGTGCCATCACACTCGGTTACTTTTTTTGATTTTTTGTAAAGATGAGATCTTGCTATGTTGCCTAAGCTAGTCTTGAGCTCCTGGGCTCAAGCAATCCTCCTACTGTGGCCTCCCAAAGCACTGGAATTACAGGTATGAACCATGGTGCCCAGCCTCAGGGTAATAGTTAATACCAAGCAACCCACTGTGTGTGTTATACTCCCTCAGTATATTTTCTAACTGCCTAGAGAGCCCCTGCAACATTGCCTACACATTTGTGACCCACCTGCCAAAGGTACCCCCACCCCTGCCTGGCTATCCTTACTGATGTGGTCCCTCTCCAGCTGAACTCAACTTTTCAAAAACTCATTGCATTGATACCATGCCTCATAATATTCATTCTTTGAAATGAATATTTTCATTCCAAAGTTTGAATTCTGTATAAAGACATTTTTCACACTCATCTCTTAAGTGAGGTCTTTGGGCCAAATAAAGTCCCAGCTTTAGGGTATCCTGCTTTAGAAGCAAGTTGCAGTATGTTAGGTTTTCTTCCTTTATTTTATTTATTTATTTATTTATTTATTTATTTATTGAGTCAAAGTCTCACTCTGTTGTCAAGGTTGGAATGCAGTGGCATGTTCACAGCCACCACAACCTCAACCTGTTGGACACAGGCAATCCTTCCACTTCAGTCTTCTAAGTGGCTGGAACTACAGGTACGTGTCACCATGCCCAGCTAATTTTTTGATTTATTGTAGAGATGAGGTATTGCCAAGTTGCCCAGGCTAGTCTCAAACCCGTGGGCTCAGGCAACCCTCTAATCTCGGTCTCCCAGTGCTGGGATTATAGACTTGAGCCACCATGTCCGGCAAATTTTCCTTCTTTACTTGCATCATACAGTTAATAATAATTGGTTTTTTTTTTTTTTTGAGTTGGAGTCTCGCTCCGTCGCCCAGACTGGATCCCGGCCACCGCAGCCTCGAGCTGCTGGGCTCCGGCGATCCTTCCGCCTCAGCCTTCCTATCTGGTGTCTGTGTGTGTGTGTGTGTGTGTGT
>CAUYQG010078548.1:0-32315 GCA_963574415.1 Tarsius wallacei | reverse complement strand
ACTGTGCCCAGCATCTCTTTTCAATAGACACAGACTGCAGCCTGGCACAGTTATTTTTCCCTTCTAGTTTTTTTTTTTTAGTTTATTTAATTACCAATGCTGTAGCTTATTGCCACAGATTTTTCTACTGTAAATTTTTTTTTTTTTTTTTTTTTGAGTTGGAGTCTCACTCTGTCGCCCACACTGGAGTGCAGTGGCTGCAGCCTCGACCTGCTGGGCTCTGGTGATCCTTCCGCCTCAGCCTTCCAAGTAGCTGGAACTACAAGCGCGTGCTACCACACCTGGCTAGTTTTTTTATTTATTGTAGAGATGAGGTCTCACCAAGTTGCCCAGGCGGGTCTTGAACCCGCGGGCTCAGGCAATCCACTCACCTCAGCCTCCCAAGGCGTGGGATTACAGGCTGAGTGAGCCACCGAGCCTGGCTTCTACTGTAAATTTTCATCCCACTTCATTTTTTGTTAAAGTGATGCTGTGCCAGCTTTGGGATCGTTAAGGTCTTTTGAGATCTATAGAACAAATCAAATTACCACCTAAGGTAGAAGCACCTTCAGACCCCATCTTGTCAAATAGTAAGATTTCTTTGTGTCTGTTTTTATTCTTAATATAGTTTCCATACTTATGCCCTGTAGGTGTGTCCGTCTTTTCCCATTCCCCCACAATATGCCAGTATTAAGTCATCTAGAGGCTCCACTGGAGGGAGAACTTTTCTCTGTCTCATTTCTTCATGCCATTGAAAAGCATTGTATTTCTTGATTGGTCACCTCACTTGTCTCCAAGAAAAAAATCCAGAGTATAGGGAAGGTATGTGTTGTGGTGTAGGATATGTCTATATTCAGCTTGTAAATACCTATAATTGATAGAGCTTGCATTTATGAAATAAATATGTATACCAGCAAGTGATGATCAATCATATTTGGAGCTGGAAAAATTAGCCTCACAATAGAGAATAAGTACCATTTCTCATTGTTGAAGATACAGTTGTCTTCTTTATCTTTCCTATAGTCTATGATAACTATATTTCTTCTCTATTTCAGGCTGGCTAAAGTTCAAGAAAATACTATTGCTTCTTTAAGAAATGCTGCTAGCCATGTAAGTAGCCTCTCCTTCTTTAAACAACTTTGGACTAAGGTGGCTGGATGAGTCTCCTCTAGTCTACATTAAGAGCTAGGAGGCATATTGATGCTTCTTCTGAACTTGTTTCTATTTTCTTTTTCTTTTTTTTTTATTTTGAGTTGGGGTCTCACTCTTTTGCCCAGGCTGTAGTGCAGTGGCATGCTCATGGCCACCATAGCCTCGATCTGCTGGGCTCAGGCAATCCTTCTGCCTCAGCCCTCCTAGTAGCTGGAACTACAGGTGCATGCCACCACGCTTGGCTTATTTATTTTTTATGTAACACTTAAATTTTTTTTTAATTTAATTTTTTTTCCTCTCACAGAAGCTGAAGGGGTATATTAACACTTTTTTTAAAGTATATCAGTGTCCATGCTTGCATACCAATTGATGATATTAAATTTCTTAACTCCTTTCTTTTATCCAGTCTTAAAGGGTAGGAGCCTGTTTTTTAATTCCTAGTATTTTTAGCAACTGCAACTTGGCGTTTTAAACCTGGGGTTTTCCCCTGCCACCCCTCACCAACCCCATCTGCATTTCTCTGTACTTGAACAAACAGCCTCATGTTTCAAACTGAAACTAGGGAGAAAATGGAAAAACTTCTAGTTATTTTATTTTCATTTTTTCCAGTGTCCTCCTCATGCTTTAAACTTTGCCTTTTCAAAAATAGTTCAGCTGATAAACCTGATTAGTCAGGTGTCTAGCTTTATCACTTATATGAACTAACATCTATTTCTAAGATGTGATTTTTAAATATTCTAACTTCTAAAATTGGAACGGATTTTACAATTTGAGTCATTCAATTGGCAGCATTTTTTCCCCTCTTGAATGTATATAAAATAATGAATTTTATAATTCATGACATCTTGAATTAATTTAGTTATTAATTACTTCAATGTTTAAAAATATTAATAGTAGGTCAGGTGCAGTGACTTGTGCCTGTTATCCCAACACATTGGAAGGCCGAGGTGGGAGGATGGCTTGACCCCAGGAGTTCAAGACCAGTCTGGGCAACATAGCAAGCTCTCGTCTTTACAAAATATTAGCCAGGTGTGGCGGCACACACCTGCAGTCCTAGCTACTGGGAAGCTGAAGCAGAAGTGGAAGGGTCATCTGAGCTCAGGAGGTTGAGGCTGCAGTGAGCCGTGATCGTGTCACTGCACTGCAGCCTGGGCAACAAAGTGAGACTCCAACTAAAAAAAAAAAAAAACCCCAAAACCTATTTAGGAGTGATTGCATTTGTTCTCATTGGTAGAACTAGTTTGTGGTATTAATCTTGTTTAAAATAATAGAAGGTGCTAAGATTCCTGTGTCAGAAGTCAGCAAGGAAGCAGGCTTCATAGCCAGACTCTTGAGCTCCTTTGGTTCTCACCTGTGATCCATGTGTATCCCCAAACTGAACACCCTTCCATGATGTAGAGCCTGGGAAGGAGTAGAAATGCATTTGTCCAGCCGGGCTCAGTGGCTCAGTCTGTAATCCCATGCCTTGGGAGACTGAGGTGAGTGAATTGCCTGAGCCTGCGGGTTCGAGACCCGCCTGGGCAACTTGGTGAGACCTCATCTCTACAGTAAATCAAAAAATTAGCTGGGCATGGTAGTGCGCACCTGTAGTTCCAGCTACTTGGAAAGCTGAGGCGGAAGGGTCGCCAGAGCCCAGCAGGTCGAGGCTGCGGTGGCCAAGAGCATGCCACTGCATTCCAGTCTGGGCAACGGAATGAGACTCCAACTCAAAAAAAAAAAAAAAAAGAAAAAGAAAGAAAGAAAAAGAAATGCATTTGTCTGTTCTTGTATAGCATTTCTGTGGGTCATGTTCACGTTACAGAATTCTCAGACCTTGCTTCCTTTACTGTCAGCTGACTTTCTTATGTCAGTTTATGTTCCCAGTTACTTTTAAATGGATTAATTAATAGGACAGAAGGGATATGTTTTTAACTATAATTTTTGTCTTCTTTCTCATTTATTTAGGCTTCCATCAGTATATTTGACATGTGCATTATTTTTTCTTTTCTTAAGTGATAGAATCTCTCACCCAGAATGGAGTGCAGCGGTGTGATCATAGGTTGTTATAGCCTTGAACTCCTGAGCTCAAGGCATCTTCTCACCTCTGCCTACCTAGTAGCTGGGACTACGGTGCATGCCACTTTGCCCAGCTAATATTATTTTATCTTTTGAGAGCTGAAGTCTCACTTTGTTGCTCAGGCTGGCTTTGAACTCCTGGCTTCTAATAATCCTCCCAAAGATGCTGGCATGAGCCTCTATTCAGCCATGTGTACATTATTCTTATTGCCTGTTTTTGTTAATTTTCTCCCACCGTTAAGCAGCAGTGTAGCTTCCTTTTTAACACTGGCATTTTGCTAAAAGGCTGTAAGGTTTCTGCTGCTTGGGTGCACCAAGGAGCAGCGTTAAGAGGCTCTGCCGCTCTTTCTTTGCCTCACCTCATCTGTGAGGTTTCACTGTCTAGCTGAGGTATGCAGGGGCCATGGGCAGCCAGGCAAGGGATCCCTGAACTCCAGGTACTTGTTAGGTTCCATTTCTGCTCATTGCAGCAGCAGCAATGACATCTGTGAAGGCTGTCTCACTGCTACCAAGGTGCCTGAGTGTTTTCAAGTGAATCGGTACCCATTTTTTTTGTCAAGGAAGAATTACTGTGCTTTTGCAAAAGAGAAAAGTAATTATTTTGAGAGAAGAGATAACTGTTTAGAAAAAGCTTCTAGTATTAAATAATTCATGAGAAAGTTTTATGTTTTTGTGTACGAGTCTATAATTATATGGTGAACAATAATTTTTTTTTTTTTTGAGTCGGAGTCTCACTCTGTCGCCCAGGCTGGAGTGCAGTGGCACGCTGCTCACGGCCACCGCAGCCTTGACCTGCTGGGCTCAGGTGATCCTTCAGTTTCAGCCTTCCAAGTAGCTGGAACTGCAGGCTTGTGCTACCACGCCTGGCTAATTTTTTGATTTATTGTAGCGACAAGGTCTCGCCATGTTGCTCATGCAGGTCTCGAACCCCTGAGCTCAGGCCATCATCTCACCTCCGCCTCCCAAAGTGCTGGGATTATAGGTGTTAGCCACCATGCTGGGCTAATAAATTTCTTACATACTTGTAGTTTGAGATGTATTGTGTATCAGATAATGTTTTCCACATATTTGCTTTCTTTGCTTCTGTCAGGGTGCAGCCTTTGTAGAATTTGATGTGCATCTTTCAAAGGACTTTGTACCTGTAGTATATCATGATCTCACCTGTTGTCTGACTATGAAAAAGGTATGTTGAAATCATTTTAAATTCTTATTGTTAGATACAAGGCTTAAAAACTAGTAAGTTTTGTTATATTTATAATTATTTGTTGAATAGAGTTGTCACTTCATTTTCTTGGTGAGTTACTGACAATCCTTTCCTTTCTCAAGCTCTTGAGAGGGTGAGGAGGTTGAATTTTCCTAAAGTAGGGTCTCTGTATTGCCAAATGTGCATTTTTAAAAGTTACTAGAAGGGGACATTCCATGTAGTTCTACATGAGTCTGTCACTGTCATCGTATAGTGTTTGTTTTCTAGGCTCCCATCTATTTCTGCCTCAAGCATTTTCTCAAATTAGTAGACTAGTATGATTTGGCTGGTGCAGGAAGGGCCACAGTGGCTTGGAGTCAGATGGTGGAGGGCCTCAGGGAGAGGGTTTAGACTTGGGAGGTAGGGAGGATGCAAAAGACTTCTCATTGAGAAAGGAAATGTTCAGAACTCAACTTCAAGACCAGTGTTTTGGTAGTAGTCGTGATTTCAGAGGACAGAGGCCGGAGGCAAGGGGAGCAGTAATATAGGCTACAGGCAAGGTGAGCCTGGACTGGAGGAGGGACAGGAAGACTGGAGAGGAGGATGTGATGGAGGGGGTCTAGATTGAGATTTGAAAGTGCAGATAATTTTTTTTAGTTGTAATTGTGATAATTATGCAGTCTCTACATTACAGTATACATATTAACTAGGTTATTTCTCTGGGACTTAAACTTGGAGGATTCATTGGGCATTTTTAAAAGAACTGTGTTGTGTATTATTTTAAACTGAGTTGATTTAAAATGAAGGCTAGTTTGCTAACACATAGAACACTGTACGTGGCACTGCTTGTCGTACAGAAGAGTATGACAAGGCACCTGTCTCCACCTGCTAGTGGATTCTAATTGGTCCTGGGGTTGGACTACTGTGATGTGTAGAAGAGGACTCTTCCATTTCTGTTAAATGGTATTAGGAGAAGACAGGAAGAGACACATCTATTCAGATGACAAACGTAGAATAACTACACAGAAGTTGAACAGGTTATTTTTGCTGTGGGAGAAAATTAATTAATACACAATGAAATGAGGAATGAAGTAGTAAAGGATCTTATTAGCCAAGATTGAGATTAACGAATCTAGCTGCAGAGTGTTTTTTAAAATTAATAAGAGTTAATTAAGGGGTATTACAGATCCCCTGTTTTTGCCAGACTATCTTGCTCTGAAGTTGAACCTGAAGGAGTTAATTGAGGAATGATTGCACAATGAATTATATCTATTTTTAGGTTGAGTTTTAATTTTTAAACTGGTATTTTTCTTATAAAAACAGTTCATGTTTTTTAGAAAAAAATGCAAGTAGTTAAGAAGTTATGAAATGAAAAATAAATCTTCCTTCCCTTTTTCTCCTTGGTCTCACTCCCATACTCTTAATAGTTTATTGTGCATCCTTCCAGAAAAACTTTATGCAATATACAGATTCATACCAATGTATGTTAATACATAAACGAGTATGTGGTAGATTTGGGTGTATTTATTGAATTAATGATTTATTTATTGTTGATACTTTTATTCATTTCCTTAAGATACAGTTGCCTCCAACTGTGTGGCATTTGATTATTTGTTACAGCATTAAAATATAAAATAACAGATTTGGTTGTGGCAGAAATATGGTAGATCAGAGTTCTTGTTAAGTATTACTGCTTGTAGCTAATCAATTTTTTCATGACATTTTCTTTTTATGGCTGCTATTTTTTTTAACCAAGCATAAATTTAAAAGGCTTAGAAAAGTTTAGAAATTTACTGACAGAAATTAATTCCTTTTTTTGTTGTTGTTGGAATCCCACTCTTGTCACCTGACTAGAGTGCAGTAGTACGCTCATGGCCACTGCAACCTCAACTTGCTGGGCTCAGGCTGTCCTTCCCCCTTAGCCTTCCAAGTAGCTGGAACCACAGGCGTGTTTATTTGCTAATTTATTTATTTGATTGTTTGTTTATTGATTGATTGTAGAGACGAGTTCTTGCAAGTTGCCCAGGCTGGACTCAAACCCCTGGGCTCAAGTAATCCTCTCCCCTCCACCTCCCAAAGTGCTGGGATTACAGGTGTGAGCCACTGTGCCCTTCACAATGTATCTTTTCTTTAATAAATTTATCTTTCTTAGCTCAAAAAAAAAATAGTACTTTCATGTGGCTTCCTTAGTTGTGTAGCATAGATACATATCAAATAAAATACAGCACGGCAGGAAATAGGAGAAATGATTGTCTTCTGGCTCTGTCCTCTGATGTCTTCAGTGTCACAACTTTCTCCCAGCAGTTTTTTCCCCAGGTACTCCCCACCTACAACAAAAACAGCTAGAGCATAGGGCTAGGAGGTGGTGTTAGGCAGGAAGGCCTCTCCTTTATGGGCTCCCTGTGGCCACCTGACAGTTACTGTCATCATTCAATAAATTGAGATGTTAGGTCTGTCTAGTGTGAACATCCACTAATAATTTAGGGCCCATTTCTCTTGCCCTGTCTTTTATTCTTTTTTTTAGAAATTTGATGCTGATCCAGTGGAATTATTTGAAATTCCAGTAAAAGAACTAACATTTGACCAACTCCAATTGTTAAAGGTAATAATAGTAGCATAAAACGTAAACTGTTCTTTAGGACTACTTGTATTTGCCTGTTTATGGTATTCTCTTTGCATATGGGGAGGGATGTCCATTTAATGTATTATAGTGTAAACTTTTGTCTCTGTTCTATTTGGAAAATGGATTTGTGCTGATGTAGCTAACCTCCTAGCAGTTTCTGTGGACCCCACTGATTTTTATGTTCATGAAGGATTGAACTTGTCCATAAGTCTTTGTAGGCCATAGGGGCTAACCCTTCTCATCTATAATCTTAAGTAGCTTGTGGTGTGCTTTTCATTTTATAACTGTCACTATTTTATGATTTTACATGATAGTTGGCAAACATGTTAATTTCCAGGATCTTTATTTGTTGTACCAATATGATTTCTCTTCCCATACTTATTGCATATCTAAATAAATGTTTTATTAACTATACAATTTTTTTAACTTAAGAATTTTCATCTTTCCTACTTGAGTATTTGATCATGACTTTATATACTTATGCACACATAAAATATGCACAGTGCTTAGTACTTACTATTAGTAACTGATAATTCTTCATTTTATTATCTTTTCTAATGTGCTAGTTTTTCAAGTTGTAGTTCTGTTGCCACCTCTTAAGCTAAGTCTTCTTGTCTGATTTCATTTTGCATGTGTGTTCTAGCTCTCTCATGTGACTGCACTAAAATCTAAGGATCGAAAAGGTATGTACCAATATGGAAAACTTTTCATTTTGTAGTTGGCATTAGTAGGATTTCAAAAATCAATTTTAGCATATTTTTGGTCATTTTAATGAAAGTAAAATGTAATGTTATAGCTCTGAAGACCTTATATACATTAATTTTCAACTGAATATATATCATGTGTATAGTAACCATTTTATTACTTCTCTTAGCCTGATGATCAAAGTTTTTAATAATTTCATACGTATCAGTCTTTCCAAACATTTTTAACTATTAAAAAGCGAAGAGTCCTTCAAGTATAGAACCTGGCTTTAGGGCCAGTTTGAACCAACTCTGTCATTTACCAGCTGTGATTTAGGAAAAGATCTTAGTGATATAGTGGCATTTTATTTACTGCATTTTTAAAAAAAATTTTCAGAATCTGTGGTCGAGGAAGAAAATTCCTTTTCTGAAAATCAGCCATTTCCTTCTCTTAAGATGGTAAGTTCCTTTAGAAACACCAGGATAAGGCTGTCTTGTTAATTCTGTTATGTCTGAATAACTTATTTTGGTTTCTTACATGGGTGCTAAAAAGGCTGTGCCAAAGGCAACATTAAGATAAGTTTATCATCATTGGTGCTTTTTAGAGAGGATGCATTCTTGTGTGGTGTGCCTGTGCTACTTTTTTAAAGAGTCATGTATCTGCTCAAATGAATAAAAATTCCCAGTTCAGTGGGTTAATCTGGTAAGAATAGAAAATTCATGTATATCTTTGTGTAAAAAGGAAGGAGAAGGCACAGGAAAGGAGTTGGGTGGCGATATGGTGGGAGAGGCATTTTTACAATACAGTACGTCCCCTACATATGAACAAGTTCTGTTTCAAGAGCTTGTTTGTAAGTCCAACAAAGTCAGCCTAGGTACCCAGCTAACACAAGTGGCTATATAGTACTGTACTATAATATGTTTAGAATACTTTTCAAACAAATGATAAATAAAACATTTTAATCTTATAGTACAGTACCTTGAAAAGTACAGTACCAGCTACATTACTGCTGCTTTTATGCTTGCTTCCAGACGTCCTGGACTTAAAATAAAGATACTGTACTACTGTACTCTCTACAGTACTGTACATAAAAGCACAACCATTTGTAGAGGATGCATGCATGTGACAGTGTACTCCAGACACGTGAACTAGCTAACTTTGAAAGTTCACAATTTGAAGGTTTGTGTGTAGGGGACTTAACTGTATTTAAAACTGGAGAGAAATGAGATTTTCCAACCAAACAAAAATAAGTGCTTTTGTTACTTAAAATGAGATGCGAATTTCAAAAATTCACTCTGAAAAAATATAAGCATTAACTGGCATGAATATTTAAAAACTAGATACAATGTATACAGCAGTCCCTTTGACAGTATTTGAAAGCCCACAGATGTCAGAGAATTGCTGGGTCTGCTTTCGTTCCACTGGCTTCACTTCCTAAATTCTGGTCTTTTATCATCATCTTTTTCTGATAATGTCAGTTACAGTAGATTTCTTAGATAAAAAATAGATAATTTTAGTTTGTCATGATAAGGAAATGTATGCTTTGGGAATGGAAATTGCTAGCTTAGTGGATTTTATCTAGTATATTTTGCTAGTAGCTAAAGCGTGTGTGTGTCTGTGTATGATTTAGGAAGGAAAGGAGTGATAGTAAATACTCTATAATCAAGATATTTTGTTAAAATATTTAGGTATGTATTACCTGAGGAGGAGTTCATAAAACAATCTAAATCATTAAAGAAAATCTCAGTGGTTAAAGGTAAATTAAGTATTGATTATTCACTCTGCAAAAAGTATGCTACAAGAAGAGAGCCCTAAAATGGACATTGTCTTAGTGCATATAAAACATGATTTGTGTAATTTTTCAGATATTTATGAAGTTCAGCTAAGTAAGATTATTCCTTCTAGTTTAAAACTCTAAAATCACTGGGTTCTTAGAAATCTCATAATTTCCAGATTTTTTTGAATCATAGGACAGAAAAATTTTTTTAATTGTAATTAAGATTTGACAACTTTTATTTAGTGAAATAAGTTATACACACACACTAACTCACTTTGTCATCATCACTTAATTACAAAAAAGTTTTAACACCAAAAAATGCCAAATATAGGCCTGGCCATGGTGGCTCATGCCTATAATCCCAGCACTTTGGGAGACTGAAGTAAGAGGATTTCTTGAGCTCAGGAGATTGATACCAGCCTGGACAACATAGCAAGACCTTTTCTCTACAAAAAATTCAAAAAACATAGCTGGGCACAGTGGCGTCAACTTGTAGTCCTGGCTACTTGGGAAGCTGAGGAGGAAGGATCGCCTGAGTCCAGAAGCTTGAGGCTGCTGTGAGCTGTGATTGTGCCACTGCACTCTCCAACCTGAGCAACAGAGGGAGACTCTGATTCCCATCCCCCCCAAAAACCAAAGTATAACCTTAGTATATAGACAGTCTTTCCTGAAAATTTAATATTTAACAATCTCAATACTAGATATACACTGTCCTTGTTTTTCTAATTTTGCATTAGTCCAGTGGAAACATGACTGGTGTGTTACATAAATAAGGTTTTAGATACAGGAGGAGAAAGTAAAAAAGGCCCACATAAAATTGAATCAGACCTTTATAGGCAATACTTGCCATGCAGCTGGGCAGCATAGACTCAGCACCGAGGTCACCAGCCTCACCAGCTGTGTTCTTGCCACTGTGTTACACTGTTTGTACACATTTTATTTGCTGTTATAAAATTAAATACCACATATATAGTACATGTTAAATGATAGCCAAAGTTTTGGAGTAAAAGCATAATCTGTCATTCATTTTGCCCTTGAGCATGTTTGTGTATTTGCCTGGTCTTCATGTTTGTTATAGACTAAAGTCGGGCCAGGTGCAGTGGCTCATGCCCATAATCCCAGCACTTTGGGGGGCTGAGGTGAGAGGATTACCTGAACCCACAGGTGTGAGATCAGCCTGGGCAATTTGATGAGACCTCATCTCTACAATTAAAAAAAAAAAAATTAGCCGGGCATGGTGGCACATGCCTGTAGTTCCAGCTACTTGGAAGGCTGAGGCAGAAGGATCACCTGAGCCCAGCAGGTTGAGGCTGCAGTGGTCGTGAGCGTGCCACTGCATTCCAGTCTGGGAGACAGAGTGAGACTCCAACTCAAAAAAAACCAACAAAACTAAAGTCAGCTCTTTGTAGGTTAATGATAAACTTCATATTTTTAATATAATTTTCTAGTTATGACTACCAAAATAATCTGATTGCAAAGTGCGTAGATAATTTAACTTAGATAAATTGACAACATATTTGTTCATTTATATAAATTATAGCCTTACTGACTCATGAGCTTCCACGTAGTCGTTCATTTAGGAATATATCTTTTCAGGGAGTTATCAGCATGGTATTTGTTAAGCAGCATCACCTTCAAAACAAGTTAAAAATCATGTTTTTTCCACATAATTATACCTTAGTAGAGTCGATTGGTATACTTGAGTATAATTCGGATAACATGATAAATGTCTCAACTCGCTCTGGGTGTTCAGTAGTAATGGTGAAAAGGATTTTAGGGTAAGGACCCATCTTTGTGGTGGTGGTAGTCAGTTACCACAGCCGTTGCCTTGAGACTACCACTTTGCTTTTGGATTTCTTTTGACCTTCTTATTTAACATAATCACGAACCAGGTTGTCAGTTTGAGTATAAGATAGTGGTTTATATGCACAGAATGTTATATCCTTGTTAATGATATATTCTTATTTATTATTTTTTGTAATGATTTTTTTCTTATTTTCTTATTTTACTGTCTATCTCACCAAAAACAAAACAAAATTCACCACCAACAAACAAAACTCTAGGTTTTAGAGTCTTTGCCAGAAGATGTAGGATTTAATATAGAAATAAAGTGGATCTGCCAACAAAGGGTAAGTCTCTGTGCTCCACGGTCATTACTCCCTACCCCCATTCTTAAAAATTCTTTCATTTCTCTGTGTGTGTGTATGTGTGTGAGAGAGAGAGAGAGTGTGTGTGTGTGTATATGTGTGTGTGTGTGTCATGGTCTCACTCTGTCACCCAGGCTAGAGTACAGTGGCACGATCATGGCTTACCACAGCCTTGACTGCCTGGGCTCATACCATCCTTCTGCCTCAGCCTCCTGAGTCACTGGGACTGCAGTCATGTGCCACCACACATGGCTTAAGTTTTTAAAATTTTTTGTAGAGACAGGGTCTTGCTTTGTTACCTAGGCTGGTCTCAAACTCTTAGGTTCAAGCAGTCCTGCCGCCTTGGTGTCCCAGAGTGCTGAGATTGCAAGCATGAGCCACCGTGCCCAGACGCCTTTTGTGTTTTATTGTAGCTTCCTCCATCAAGCACAGTGCTTGTTGGACCTTTTAAATACAGCTTATCTTAAACTTATATGAGAATACTTAAAATTAATCATGACTATACTGTAGAAATTTCCACTTTTTTTGTCTCGTGTGCACATTAATATAATGGCTTTGGGGCATCCTTGGAAAATAAACAGTCATACTCTTGCATATAGTTTATACTTTCTTATCTCCCATCTAAAAATAATTTTCTAAGCAATTTTCTGTTGAGTAACAGTAGCTAGTAGTAGTTACCCAGGAAAAGAAATTTCTGCAGATGTGTTTTAAACCACTTCCAGATCTAGTCATTTGTTCAACAAATATTTTTTGAAAAGCTCCTATGGGCCAGGCATGTTCAGTGTGGTGGGGAGAAATAGTGAACAAAACAATACGATTTTGCCTTCCTGGAACTTATATTTCAGTCGGGAAAAACAATGAGCTTATTGTTAACTACGTCAGAGGGGGTAGGATAAGGGGATGTGCAAGGGGATAGGATGACAGACGACTAGGGTGGGGTGGGGTGGGGTGGTGGGGTGGGGGACTGGGAATTTGCTAATTCAGGTATCATGATAGGGGAATTGGAGCAATATCCTTGAATTTGTTTTGGTCAGAAATACCCATAACGTCCCTCAGATCATGCTGTATTTGACAGGCTGGTCCTGGTTAACATAGCAAGTTTTCAACTGAGATTTTCCTAATATGTGATTTTTAGTTTTCTGAGCTAGAGTTATTTCAGTATGTAGTATTTAAAACATTTAATATTTGAACATCAATAGGGGTGACCTATTATCTTGGCTGTATTTATTGAGTTCTTTTAATTATAATTTGAGGGTACTTGATATGCCTAAAACCCAAAGAGCAAGATTTTGACTTGTAATTTATAACTAAGCAGGCTCTTTTGGTAATGTGTAAGCAAATTAAGTGTCCTGTGTTATCTTGGGCAAGTCACTTAATCTTTTCAGATTTCCTCATTTATAAAATAATAGTTGGACTCAAATGTTTTTTCTAGTACATCTTGCTAGAAGTAAAAAAAATTTCTAGCACTGTGATTTTAGAAAGTACAATGGCTTTTATTTTCCTTTTTCTTTTATATAGGATGGAATGTGGGATGGTAACTTATCATCATACTTTGACATGAATCTGTTTTTGGATATAATTTTAAAAACTGTTTTAGAAAACTCTGGGAAGAGGAGAATAGTGTTTTCTTCATTTGATGCAGATATTTGCACAATGTAAGTGATACTCAGTTTTTTTTCTCTTACACTCTTAGAATATATCTAGGACTTAGGCTACAACTGGTTGGAGGTGAGAAGCTATCCAGATTTCACTCTAACTGTGCTCCTGGTGGTTGTGTGTTCTCATGCCTCTTTGTGACTACTTGCTGGGTGCCCTCTACTACCGGGAAATCCATACGTGCTCTATCCTAGAACCTTGCCTTTTGTTCTATTTTATAGGCATGTCATAACCTCTTTAGCAGATTGTAAGCCCTCAAGGACTTCCTCATTGCCCATTTCTAATATTTCAGCTTTTGTATAAAGAATTTTAAATTACTGGTTTTTGACCGAAAGGCAACATATGTTAATGGTGTTAATCGGAGTAGTGGGGTTATGCTTTTGTTTTCTTTATACTTATAGTATTTTCTAAAAATTTTAAACAGAATATTATAGTTATCTCCCCAATGAAAGGACTTTTTAAAAATGTCTCTTTCAGGGTTCGGCAAAAGCAGAACAAATATCCCATATTATTTTTGACTCAAGGAAAATCTGATATTTATCCTGAACTCATGGATCTCAGATCACGGACTACCCCCATTGCAATGAGCTTTGCACAGTTTGAAAATCTACTGGTAAGTCATGTTTGAATTTTTATTTTAAAAATTATTCTTTTATGCTTTAGAGCAGTAGTAAATAAGGTTTTTGTTAATTTACACATCTAATAATTAAAGTTTTCACTAAAGTGTAACAAGCAAATAGCTCTACTTAAAAACCAAGATATTAGATATAGAATGGAAAGCAGTTAGATGAAGAGAAGTAAAGATTTTCTTGTAGGCCTACATTAAATTTTTTAGTTTCTGTGTGTGTGTGTGTGTGTGTGTGTGTGTGTGTGTGTATGTACACATTTAGTTTTATAATAGCATTATAGTTTAGTTTTCTGAATGAATTTTATGAATCCTCTACAAATGGTTGGAACGTTTACTTGTTCTGATAGAGCATGCCATTAATAAACA
This sequence comes from Tarsius wallacei, assembly GCA_963574415.1. Lineage (NCBI taxonomy): Eukaryota > Metazoa > Chordata > Mammalia > Primates > Tarsiidae > Tarsius > Tarsius wallacei. The sequence continues at coordinate 18,065 of CAUYQG010078548.1, read as the reverse complement.
TTGTTTGACCACATATTTAGTATATATGCTTGTAAATTCATATATAACCAATGTATTGTGAATATATATATGTGTGTGTGCGTATTTATTTTGTGTTATTCTTTTAAATGGTTATTTCCATTTAAAAGAATAACATAAAATAAATTGTAAAAAAAAATTCTGCCTTTCCTTTTCCTGTGTATTCTACTTTAGAGAGCACAGAGCTAGAGCATGAACATTTTTCATTTGCAGTTACTATGTTACTTTTTCATGAACAACTAATTTCTTATTTTAGGGGATCAATGCACATACTGAAGACCTGCTCAGAAACCCGTCCTATATTCAAGAGGCAAAATCTAAAGGACTAGTCATATTTTGCTGGGGTGATGATACCAATGACCCTGAAAACAGAAGGAAATTGAAGGAATTTGGAGTCAATGGTCTTATTTATGATAGGTATTTGTTTTTCATGAAAAATTTTCATGGGATGTTAGAAAAAGTATAGTTTTCATGCTATAAAATTATAAATAAAGTTAAACTTAGATAAGTTTCAATTCTTTAGTTCAGCCTGAGGTTTATCTTGACATTTGTCAGTGGATTTAACATTGAAGTATAGCAGAATCACTTGGGAAGCTTGTTAAAAATTCAGATGACTGGACTCTAACTCAGATGTACTAAGTCATCTTGGGGTGTGAGTGACTGCCCACCCCCAGACATCCTTTCTGTCTATATAAACTTTCTTGGTGCTTTCATCCAATTCTGTGACTTTTCAAACCTTTATATGTTCCTACATTCACTTATCTCCAACTTGGACCATTCTCCTGGTCTCTATAAACCTTTATTTCCAGGTACCAACAGATGTTCTTCCTATATTCTTCCTGATTTCAGTATAAATGACAATTCCTTCAATCCAGTTTCTCAGGCTAAATTCTCAATCTTCCATGACCCTGTTCTTTATCTCATACTGTAAACACAGTCATATACAAAATGTTTTTTACTGTGTCTTCAAAATATGTCCTGAATCACTCTGTTCACCACGTTAACTATTGTCACTCTCAGCTAAACCACCTCAGCTCTGGTATAGATTGAAGTGGCCTGCTCTGGTAACTGCCTCCACCCTTACTGCCAAGCTGCCTATTCTCAGTACAACAGCTAGAGGGTGCCTTTTAAAGCTTTGTCAGATCACATTGCCACTTAAAACGCCCACAGTTTTCTGTGTTACCTAGAGGAAAAGCCAAAGTCCTCACAGGGCCCTATATGAGCAGATCCCCATCTCCTCCCTCACTGGTCTTCAACTGTCTTTCCCTCTACCTGTTCTTCCACAACTTTCCCTGTCTGCTATTTCCCATTCCCCAGGGGAAGACTTTCCTCAGGGGAAGTCATAATCTGGTGGAAGGTTTCGCCTTGATTTCTGAGATCTGGGATGCCTGGGGCCATTTCTTAAAATAAGACAGCAGTGAAGTTTGTCACACCAATTCTCTCTTCCTCTGACAAAAAATTTTCTCTGTAAAATGTGATGCTCTTTGATAGCTTTTTACCCACAGTAGAGCTTCTTCCAAAATTGAAGTCAGTCCTTTCAAAACTTTGCAGCTGTGTTATCAACTACATTTAGAACAATGTTCTAAATCTTTTGCTGCCATTTTCAACAGTATTCACAGCATCCTCACCAGGAGTAAATGCCATCTCAGAAACCATTTTCTTTGCTCATCTATAAGAAGGAACTCCCCATCCATTCAGGTTTTGTCATGAGATTTCAGCAGTGCAGGCACATCTTCAGGCTCCACTTGTAGTTCTAGTTTTCTTGCTCTTTTGACCCCATCTATGATGACTTCTTTCAGTGAAGTCTTGAATCTTTAAAAGTCATCCATAAGGGTTGGAATCAACTTTGTTGATATTTTGACGACTCCTATAAATCACTTTTTTTTTTTTTTTTTTGAGTCAGGGTCTCACTCTGTCATCCAGGCTGGAGAACAAGAGGCAGGATCATGGCTCACCACGACCTCAACCTGCTGGGCTCAGGTGATCCTTCCGCCCCTGTCTTCCAAGAAGCTGGAACCACAGATGCACACTACCATGCCCAGCTAATTTTTTTAATTTATTGTAGAGTCAAGGTCTTGCCAAGTTGCCCAGGCTATCTTGAACCCCGGGCTTAGGCGATCCTCTCGCCTCTGCTTTCCAAAGAGCTGGAATTACAGGCATGAGCCACCATACCCCCAGCCACGAATGTTCTTAATAGTATCTAGAATGGTGAATTCTTTCCAGAAGGTTTCAATGTACTTTGCCCAGATCTATCAGAGGAATCACTGTCTGTGGCAACTATAGTCTTAGGAAATATATTTCTGACATAATAAGACTTGAAAGTTGAAGTGACACTTTGATCCATGAACTATAGAATGGATCTCGTGTTAGCAGGCATGAAAATGACATTAATCTCAATCAGAGTTCTTGTGTGACTAGGTGCATTGTCACCGAGCAGTAATATTTTGAAAGGAATCTTTTTTCTGAGCAGTATGATTCAGCTATGGGCTTAAAATATTCAATAACATGCTGTAAACATGTGCTGTCATCCAGTCTTTGTTGTTTAGTAATAAAGCACAGAGGCAGAGTAGATTTAGGATAATTATTAAGGGCACTGGGATTTGTGGTATGGTGTGGAAGCATTGGCTGCCACCAACTGCATTAGCCCCTGCAAGAGAGTCAACCTGTCCTTTGAGTCTTTGAAATGAGGCATTTACTTCTCTCCAGCTATAAAAGTCCTAGATGGCATCTTCTTCCAGTAGAAGACTGTGTCTTCTACACTGCAAATCTCCTGTTATAGCAGAGCCAAGTTTATTAATGATCTTAGCAAGATATTCTGGATAACTTGCTGCAACTTCTACAAAGAGCACTTGTTGCTTCACTTTGCACTTTTATATTGTGGAGACAGCTTCTTTCCTTAAACTTCATGAACTCACCTTTGCTAGCTTCCAACTTTTCTTTGCAGCTTCCTCACCTCTCTTGGTCTTCATGTAATTAAAGAGTGGCACTTTGCTCTGGATTATACTTTGGCTTAAGGGAATGTTGTGGGTGGTTTGATTTTCAGATCACTAAAACTTTCTTCATATCAGCAATAAGGCTGTTTTGCTTTCTTAGCATTTGTGTGTTTACTGCAGTAGCACTCCTAATTTTCTTTAAGAACTTTTCTGGCTGGGCACAGTGGCTCATGCCTGTAATCCCAGCACTTTAGAAGATCAAGGCAGAAGGTTTGCTTGAACCCAGAAGTTTGAGACCAGCCTGGGCAATATAGCAAGACCTCGTTTCTACAAAAAAGTAGAAAAATTCTCTGGGTATGGTGGTAGTTACTTGGGAGGCTGGGGCAGAAGGATCTCCTGACCCCAGGAAGTCGAGACTGTGAGGAGCCATGATCCTGTCACTGTACTCCAGTCTGGGAGACATAGTGAAACTCTGACTCAAAGTAATAATAATAATAATAATAATAATAATAATGTTTTCCTTTGCATTTACAACTTGGCTAACTGGTACAAGGTGCCTAACTTTCCAGCCCATCTCAGTTTTTGATGTGCCTTCCCTCATTAAGCTTAATCATTTCTAGTTTTTGATTTAAAGAGAGATGTGTGAGTCTTCCTTTCCCTTGAATGCTTGGAGGCCATTGTAAGCTTATTAATGGGCCTAATTTCAATTTTTTTGTGTCTCAGTAGAATAGGAAGGCCTGAGAAGAGCAATAAAGATTGGGGAACTGCCAGTCGGTAGAGCAGTCAGGACACATAAAGCGTTTATCAACTAAGTTCACCATCTTATGTAGGCATGATTTGTGTTACCCCCAAACAATTAGAATAGTAACATCAAAAATCACTGATACTAAACCACCATAGCAGATACAATAATAGGAAGTTGCGGTGGCTGGTAGCGTGCCACTGCCTTCCAGTCTGGGTGACAGAGTGAGACTCCAACTCAAAAAAAAAAAAAAAAGAAATATTGCAAGAATTACCAAAATGTGACACAGAGATGCAAAGTAAGCTGTTAGAAAAATGGCACAGCTTGACTTGCTGGATGCAGGATTGCCATACACCTTCAGTTTGTAAAATATGCAGTATCTGCATTTTCACAGTAAGATGAAGTGCAATAAGTGGAGGAATGCTCGTTCCTGAGCAGCGTCGTACAGAGAGTAAGTGATAAAATTCTCCCTGCAGTGGGCTTCAAAGAATATTTCCTTGGATTAAGTTCATATTACTGTCTGTCCTATGAAGTTATATCAGTTTCTTAATAAAGGTTTTTTTCTCCACTATTTTGTCTCAATTAGTTTGGTTTTAAAATTGCAGCCCAGTTAATTTCTGCCTGCCTATCTCTGCCTACCTTTTTAACTATTTGGTTAATTTTGCTACAACCATGAGACAACATGACTGATAGCTCTTCCTAATAGACATTTCCAACTAATTTAGTTAAAATTAAAGTTTTAAGTTAATTTAAAGCAGGTATACGCTTTAGCAAATTTTTGAAGGCTATATTTGTGTATATCTTTTTTTTGTGCGAGGGAATGATTGCAAATGTTTTCAGGCAAGAAAAACGTGAGATTATTCTGTGTACAGCTTCGTAGGGTCTACAGATTTTAGTCAGATCCTTTGTCTGGAGGACTTGGTTGGAGCCAAATGTTGATATATGATGATGAACGGGAAGATACATAATGGAACAGGTGCTAAAGAAAGTTCTTCCTGGCTTGGAGCTATACAGAGGAAAGACTGAGTTAGAATTGGGGAGTAGTTAAATTTGCTTTGACAGGATTTGCATTTTAGGTAGAGGCAAGTGTGAACAGGGCGTGACTGTGCTGAAGGTGTGGAAGATTTTGAGGAGGTAGCCGGGCACTGTATTCCTGTTAGCGTCTGGGATGTAAGGTGGATTGTGTTAGAGTTGGATTTTACCCTCAAAAGTTTGTTTTTTAGTAATTTAAATTAAAAAATGACATGCATATAGCTTAAAATTCAAATATTCTATAAGATTTGCAATAAAAAAATGTCTTTGGTACCTGTTTCTTCCATTGTCCCTGGCCAAGTCTCTGTTCCCTAATTTATTTATAACTTTCTTCTGGCATTTACCTCTATAATTCTAAATAATCTGCTTATGCTGTTATTATTATTTTTTTTTTCATTGTCAAATGACATTTTGGATTGGGGAGTAGTGTGATGGGTGTTCTAGATTATCAAAAACTATTCTCTTTCTCTACAAAAGCATCAGACACAGATTCCGCATCTAATCACTGATGGTTTTGTGATTTAGTATCTCTTACATAAACTGCTACATTTGGTTTCAGTATTTAGTTTGGGAATTTTGCATTTTTTAAAATGTTACATTTATGATAATGAATTAGATATCTTTTAAATTACCTTCCATAAATGGTTGCTATCTAATTTTGATATTGGGAATAATACTGACTCAGTAAAATAAATTAGGCAGTGTTCCCTATTTTTATAAAAAATGACATCTGGAAATGATTAAAAAAAGAAAACAGCTTAGCCATCCATGTCTAAAAAACTTCATTAGTTTTGAAGTCCCTGTGTGTCTCTACTAATCCCATTCCCGTATCTCCTTCCTCAGTTTAACTATCAAATTATTTTTTTGATGTTTTAATCTTATTTCTCTTCTTAAACAATATAGTTTTGCATAGTTTTAAGCTTTGTTTATGCTTTTTTAAAAAATTGCCATTATTTGTTTATTGTTGCATATAGCTATAAATTACTCATTTTCATGGCATTATGATATTCCATCATGTGCCTTGCCTACAGTTATATTTCTGTTTAAGATTTGAGTTGTTGCTAAGTTTGTGCTATTATATACAGTGTTGCTATGAGCATTGTTGGCCAGATCTCCTGGAATACATGTATAAGGTTTTTCCAGAGCAGTGACTTTCAGACATCTTTGATATCAACTCATTTTATGTGGCAACTAGTACACAGATAGGTAATATCTACAAGTGTGTACCTGAAATGAAATTAAAAAAATAATAATAATAATGCCCCTTGGGTGCTTCCTGTTCATGTGTGGTTTGTCTAAATGTTACATTCTTAACTGATTTTAATTTTCTAAACTGATTGTGTGACCCACTGGGTTTCTAGCTCAGCACACTCAGGCATCTGCCTGTGGGTCAGGCATTGGAAGTACAGCAGGCATATGGTCACCTGGGGTAGGCTTTTCAGTGTTCCTAGTTCTGCACTCACTGCAACCTGCTGCCAGTTCTCAGGAGTAGGGCAAAATGTTGTAATCCTGTCAAGTAGACTCTGGTTCAGGCTCATGAGGGTACTCTGTCCTGAGGTTACTAAGCTGCAAGAATGACAGTTGCCCTCTTGTGGAGTGCTAGCCCTTAACATGCCTTTTCACTGGGACTGCTTCAGTATATATCAGTTGACTTCTGTAGGCTTGGTGTAATGGCATTTACTGTGTTAGCTCTCCTGTTTCCTGTAGCCCATTTCTTTTTCTCTTTTGGTTCACTGTGATGTACGGACATGTCCTTCAGCATCGTTGTGAGACATGGAAAGTAAATGTTTTTGAGGTCTTATTGTCTGGAAATGTAACTGGGTATAGAATTTGATGTTAAAAATAATTTTTCTTTTGAATTTTGAAGCATTTTTTAAATCATCTTTACTATTCCAGTGTTGCTGTTGAGTATGAAGCCATGTTGATGCCTGTTCCCCCGCATGTAATCTCTGTTTCCTCTGGAAGTTTGGAGAATCTTTCTTACCAGTGTTTGTTCTAGAATTCTGTAGAGATGCATTTTGTAGGTCTGGTTTTACCCATTTTGCTGGACACTTAGTAGCCCTTTTAGTCTATCATTGCTTGTCCTTAAATGTGGGGGAAATTTTAAAAATTATTTCTTTGACAAGTGTCCCTTTCATTTTTCTGGATTTTTTTCTTCTTTATGAAAGTCCTTTTGTTTGAATCAAGTATCTCTTGGACCAGACTTCTAATCCTGTTCTACTATTTTTTTTTCTTCTTGCTTCACTTTAAAAGATTTCCTCAAATTTTTAATCACTTCTTTGAATTTTTTATATCTGCTATTGTGTTTTTAATTTCCAAAGAACTTTTTCTGTTTTTTGTTTTTTCTTTTAATGTACTTTTTTCTGTATATATGTAGCATCTCTTTTTGTATTTCCCTGAAATCCTTAAGGATTTTTTTTGGAGGGATGTGTGGGGGGGGTACTTTCTATTGTTTTCTTTGCTATCTTCCACGTTAGAAGCTTTCCTCAGATGTTTGGAAATCCTTGGCTGCCTCCCATGATAAGGAATTGGGAGCTTCAAAGTTTGTTGGAAGCCCTGAATGTGTGGATGAGGTTGTTGACTTGGACTGCACTATGTGGTGATCTGGGTGGCCTGTTTAGTCATACTTATGATGTCAGTAGATTAGAACTTTACTGTTTTGCTGACAAGATTCCTCATAGAAGAATGTATGTGTTTTAACCTTCGGGGTCCAAGTCTGGCTGCCAGGGTTCTCGGAGTTAGTGAGGGAAGAGAGCTGGGAGACAGAAATGGGTTGCTGTATTGAGCATTTGATACATATACAAGGGAGGACCCACCAAAAATCCAGAATTTATTTATAAAAAATTGTGTATTTTTACATGTTTAAACTTCAGTCACCTTCAAAGTACTCTTTGTTTGATGCAATACACCTCTCGAGATGCTATTTCCACTGCTCAAAACAGTTTTGAACTCATCACTTTTGATGCCTTTTAGTGCTTCTGTTTTTTTGATTTACTTCTTCCACATCAGCAAAATGTTTCCCTTTAAGGAATTTTTTCATCCTGGGACCGACACAAAAAGTCACTCAGGGCGATATCGGGTGAACAGGGAAGGTGGGGCATGGGGGTCATACTTTTTTTGGTCAAAAACTGCTGAACACTCAGCACAGTGTGGGCAGGTACACTCATAAGTAACCCATCATAAAATGGGCAAATGCATTGAAAGAATCTCCCAAAAAATTCACTGAAGCTGAACGCAGCCTCTCACAACAATGCTAACTGATACACTGAAGCTGATGGGTTCCTAGAACATGTATCTAGTAGGGGAAGCCTGTACTACAAGGGTCCCACCCTCCAAAAAGTAATTCTAGTTTCTTTTGTGTTCCCCTTTGTATATGATCTGTATATTGCCTCAGTGCTGGTGGCAGTGACAGTGGTTTTGTAAAATGCTCAACTCTTCACCTGTCCTGTTATCTTTCATTTCAAGAGACATCCTGTTGTTCAAGTAAACCTGTGGTGGCCGGGCAGGGTGGCGGTTCAACCCCTTCAGGAAGGAAACAACGTACTGCTTTACCTCCCTGTCTCAGCCCCTCCTCCTTTCACTCCCATTTCAAGAGGAATTTGATGCTGCTTTTAACTTATATTTTGTCCTTTTTTCTACTACTGGCTTGTGATTGTCTTTTCTGTTGTGCTAACTGAAAAACTTAGTTATTATTTGTTCACCTGTTTTCCAGCTTCCAAAATTGTGTTGCCTTGTCTCTTGGGTTTTTCTCATACTCATGGATTTGTCTTTTAATTCCACTATTTTTAATGGGATATAGGGAGAGAATGAAGTTAGATGCTTCTCTTCTATCTTGTACCTTGCCTATTTGATACATATACAAGGGGGGGACCCAAAAAACCCAGCATTTTTCATTCTCTTATACATGTCTCTCTCTCTCTCTCTCTCTTTTTTTTTTTGAGTTGGAGTCTCCCTTTGTTGCTCAGTCTGGAGTACAGTGGCGTGATCATGTCTCATCGCAACCTCGACCTCCTGGATTCAGGCGATCCTTCTGCCTCAGCCTCCGAAGTAGCTGTGACCACAGCCATGTGCTACCACACTGGCTGATTTTTTTTTTTTTAATTTAGAGATGAAGTCTCACCTAACTCTGTTGCCTAGGCTAGTCTGGAACTCCTGGCCTCAGGGATCCTCCCACCTCAGTCTCCCAAAGTGCCAGGATTGCAGCTGTGAGCCTCCACACCAAACCCAACTTTAATTAACAGAAAGTCTTTATTTTAGCATAGTTAGATGTTTAATAGACTCAATATGTTTTTTATCTGGTAGTGCTTGACTTAGTTGCCTGGCATGCACTGTGCTGATGGGCACATGTTGCATCTGCCATTACTTCACAGCGTTAGGGTAGTTCTTACACTGGTGAGCATTTTTCTTGATCTTTAGTTACTTGGAAGTCAGACTGGATATACATTCCAGCTCTTAATAACTTTATATTTGTAAAAAAAAAAAAAGGGGGGGGTTGGCATTGCTGATTGATTGAGTTGGAGAGCAGATACTTGAACTAGTAAGCTATAGATTTCATTTTCTGATTCAACTGCTTTATGATGAGCTCTACTGAATCAAGGATACAAAAGGGCAGTGCTGCTATTCTGGATTATTGGAAAGACTTAGGAGGATAGAAATGTTTAAAAAATAAAACAGATGCTTTTATATTTAAAACAAAACAAAAAAGGCTGGGTGTGGTGGCTCACACCTGTAATCCTAGAACTTTGGGAGGCCAAAGCAGGAGGATTGCTTGAGCCAAGAGTTTGAAACCAGTCTAGGCAACATAGCACGAGCCCTTGTCTCTACCAAAAATAAATTACTCGGGCATGGGGGGATGTACCTGTAGTCACAGTTCCTTGAGAAGATCACCCAAACCCAGGAGTTTGAGGCTGTTATGAGCTGTGATCTTAAGTTGGAGGCTGTGGTGAGCCATGATCTTACCACTGCACTCACTGCAGCCTGGGTGACAGAGTGAGATCCTGACTCAAAAAAACAAAACAAAACAAAAAAAACACCTCTGTAATATGGATGTTCCAGGCATTCTGTAGTGAATTCTCATGAAAAGGTTAAGTCAGGCCAGTCTTAAATAAACCATAAAATTACACTATTTTATCTGTTATTTGTTTCATCATAGGATATATGATTGGATGCCTGAACAGCCAAATATATTCCAAGTGGAGCAATTGGAACGCCTGAAACAAGAATTGCCAGAGCTTAAGAGCTGTCTGTGTCCCACAGTGAGCCGCTTTGCCCCCTCATCTTTGTGTGGCGGGGAGCCTGATGTCCACGTGGATGCCAACGGCATTGACAATGTGGAGAATGTGTAGTTTTTATTACACAGAGGCTGTTTTGGGGCACGCACCGCTGTTCTGGGTATTCATTTTTCATCATTGAGCATTGTTTATCTATGCCTTTTGGGCTTCTCAGTTCAATGAAGCAATAATGAAGTATTTTACTCTTTCACTACAGTTCTTGCAAGAATTTCAAGTATGCTATTTAAATCACTTGGCCAGGTATAATTACCAGTCAGTCAGTCTCTTTACAGTGAGAAAATTTATTGATTGGTAAATATTTTAAGCTAAATATGTAAATCTATAATGTTAAACAGATGTTCATTAAGAGCATGGCACTTTGAAATTAACTATATAAATAGCTTATATTTACATTTTAGCTTTTCATTTGATCAGGTCTTAAATCTTTAGCACTTGAGGAAAATGACTATGCATAATTATACCTGACCATGAAAAAAATAAGTACCTCAAATGCATGCATTTGCACTGGTGATTCCAACTGCACAATTCTTTGTGCCATCTGTGTATATAGGTATTTTTTACATGGGTTGACATGCACATGTACCGTTTGCATTCAGTATGCACCTTGAGGCTGCTGCCATTTTTCCACTTAACCAAACCAGCCTGGAGGTGAACCTTGAAACTTGTTTCATAAATCTTTCAAAGGTTGTTTTACATTAATGTTAAATATCAGAATGTTGCAGGGTAATTTAATGAATAAAATGCATAAGAAGGAGTATGTATTGCATACTTAGAGTAGACCATAACCTGTAAGTTCAATTCAGTGCATGCTTTAGGGTTTAAGCATGAGATTGTACACGTTTACTGTTAGTCCTTGCATCTGTGGTGCTAGGTGAGCGGGAAAGGTGTCAAGGACTGAAAATACTATGTTGCCTAAAAAAAAGCCTGTTTGTAGGCATCTTAAATATGCTTATTTTAAGTGTCTCTCACTACCTATTACCCACCGTTGCTTTGTGGTTTTGTTTTGTGTGTGTGTGTTGTACAGTAGTTAAATCTCCATGCAGAAAAATAAATGTTCTGAATTCTCATGTTGGTATTCTTTATTGGTTAATGAATGTACATATAATGCATGTAATTTATTTAGAAATGTAGAAGAAACGTATATGCATGTTTTTAGGATTACATGAAGGTTTCTTTCATTAGAAGCAGATTGTGTTGACATAATTGTAACTTAAGAGTAAATGTTAAATAAAATGATACAGATTTATTTTCTTCACTATAAAATGAAATTTCAAGAAGTTGTCAACTTTGTAGAATGGTTTTATAATACTATTACAAGAAATTGAAATGTAGTGTCTACCCCGAAGGGAGACTTATTTACATCTACCTTTTACTGCATGTTTTTCATGTGGCAGTTTATTCCTATATTGACATGTTTTAGTAGTAGCTGAGAACCTAAGACTTGAAATTACACATTGTCTTATTTTTAATTTTTAAGCTAAGCAGCATTTTTTAAGCTAAGCAATGCAATTTTGGTCAGATCTGAGTTATGAGAAGATAGGCTCCTAAACCCTATGGTATTGTATTTGTAACACTGATAGTTAATGGAAAATAGTTAGGAAATTGAGTCTTCTGCAAGGATTCTATATACTTTTTCACATTGATTGAGATTTTCCAACATTTTGGTGTGAATTGGCCAGTTTTATAAAACTCCTAAAAAGAATGCATTCTCTTCATCTGCAGACTCCGTCCTCCAGCACAGTTGCTGTTCCTCTTTGGGGACTTGATCAGCCACAGGTGCACATTTCTAGTCCTGTTCTTCTGCTCCTCTCCAATGCCTTTCCAGTTCTAGCCCCATTTTGAAGGCTCAAAGGCAGAGGGGAAGCAGATCATAAAGGGAAAAAAGGGGGATGGGGACAGAAGAAAGGTTGAGGAAAGGGGTTGGGGGGATGTAGGCTTCCAAACAGTTTAATTTCCTGGGAAGAGCTCATAGTCACTGCTTCCCATACAGGCCGAGCCTTACTGCTCCCTTTCTTTCCTGTCTCTTCCTGACCTTATAAACCGGTGTTCATAGGTGAATAGACAACAAGCAAGGGCTTTTCCTTTTTACAGGACTCAGCCCAGGCCTTCCTGTCACTAACTGCTGCCCTTCACCCTTCACCCTTCACCCTTCACCCTCTGCCCAGCCACATTGCACAAGTCATACGTCTATACACCGCCCTGCAGTGCCCGCATCCTCTGCCCGGGGCTCTGTCCTCCCCACAACCATTTTCTTTTTGGCAAACTTATTCCTCTTGAGCCATTCCTCTGCCCTGAGCCCTTGCCAAAACTCCTTCCGAAGGGAGGAATCCATGTTATGCTCCACGGGATCATGCTCGGGCCTGACCAGACCATACAGCTCAATCAAGTCGAGCAGGCATGGCTGGTGTGTGCCTCATATACCGGGCTGTGGGTGCCTCAAGGGCAGGGACCTTGTCAGTTTTATTTCCATGGTGCATGGAACATAGTAGAAAATAAATGTTGGGATCATATAATTTATATCAAATATCCTTTTAAATTAAGAGGTTTAGTTCTGTTAATTACTAAGAATGTAACCTTTGCATTGGTTTACATTTTGACCATTAGGATGGTTTATTGCTGTCAATTTGAAATGTAGAAGTGTAATGTTATTATTCTATACTTTATGGAAATCAAGTGAAATGTTTGCTGAAAAATCACTGTTGTCCTCTAGTGTTTTTTGCTCTCTGGAATTGTGTTCTGTAATGACGATGTCAACATGAGGGGACACTGCTCACGCTTGTGTGGCTGGTGCCTGGGGGCCACACAGCTCACCCTGCCGCCCACTGACCTCACACCCATGCTCCTTGTGACACTTGTCTGTCTTCTCCCCTCCAAGCTCCAAGCTCACGCCTACCTCAGTACCACTTTCCCTGTCTGAAATGCCTTCTCTGCCTTCCTTCAGGGTCCTGCTCAAGTGCCACCTCTCCATAAAACTCGCCTCAGCTTTTGATCTGAATCATGATGGAGACAAATGCAGACAGCCTCTCGCTCTCTCACTACTTCATTTTGCAGCTGGGGTCATAAACCCAGAGAGGCTGACTGACTTCCAGGCTGGGGATTCGCATCTGGGTTGTGTGCCTCCGAATCCCATGTTCTCAAGCTGCGCTGCCTTCCGAAGTCCATGGCATTTGTTAGCTTGTGCTTCTTGTAGTCCAGCTTCTTATGTGCCTGTTAAATTCCCTAGTAAGATTGTAAGCCCCTTAAGGGCAGGGACTTTGCATTTCCAGCATGACTACGGTGTCTGATCCTTAGTTATGAACTAGATCAATAAATGGTAGTAGTACTAATCCTAGTTTCCTAACTCAGATTGTTTCATGATAAACATACAATTTTGTATGATCTGCTTGGCCATAATTTCTGGAGTGTGTGTGCATGTGTGTCTCTATGTTTACCTGGAATTCTCACTGCCTCATTGGCTCAGGATTACCTTCCCAGGCAGTGTACCTGAGTCCTGCAACTGGTGGACTGGTAGTGAAGGTACTGCCTTGGATGGTACTTGCATGACCTCGGGGCAGCCTGTTTCTTTTGTTCTGATGGGCAATCATTGTCTTTCCACCTGGGTTCTTTCTCTACAGTTGTCACTGGATTTTGACTTTCATATTATTACTGGTTTGATCCTCTAGATTGATACTGGAGTTCTGTTAATTTAGACTTGAGTACAATTGATTTATTTTTTTGCATTTTAGGTTTGGATCATGTATTTTTAGGGTAGAAAGCAAAGTGTTTGTATTAGAAATATTGCATTATTTTGGCACTCTTGATCGGGAATTTATCCACTTACAACTTCTGAGTGGGCTTATCACTTTGAAAAATAGATTTGAGATGTTTGAAAGGCAAGAACGCATATGATGATGACTAGACCAAGCAGGTGTGTGTTGGCGGTCAGAAGGAGACATCTTGGGTAAGGACAGTCAGAGGCTCCACTGAACTCTCAAGACTGGGTAGAGGTCAGGGTAGTTAGTGAAACTAGTTTGGGTCACAGCCTACTAAACTCAGAGGCCGTGTTGGAATTAGTGATGTGTTCAGGGGAAATGAAGGAGTCCCATCTGACAATGGAGAAGATAAAATGAGTGCCATTTAGAAGTTTGGCATCTGAGTAAGAGATAAAAGTGTTAATAATTTTTAAGAAGGAAAATGACATAAAAGCAATTGTTTAAAAATAATGAGGAAAGTCATATACTTTAGGAGTAAAAAGGAGTACTGTGACTAACCTTTTAGTCCTCTACCAAATTTATCTAAACATGCCCCTACTGGTTTTCTCAGAAAACAGGAATGTAGGTGGGTGAACTTCTGAAACTTACTTGCAAAGTCAAACTGTTTAACAGGAAGAGGGCAATTTAACAATCAGGGGCATCCCATAGTTTTACATGTGTCTCTCTGCAGCCCAGATCTTGCCCCAAAGTTCCAAATTCATACATCTAGCGGTGTCATCTCCACGTGGAGGTCTAACAGGCATCTCACGCTGAAGGGACCTCAGCAAAGCTCTTCCTTCCTGCCGTCTGCCAAGTCCTCTCTCACCCCACCCCCTCCAGCGTTCTCAGTAAGGACATCCAAAAGTCTTTTGCTGAATCCATATGATTAGTCTAGCTTCTTTTTTTTCCTTTGAGTCAGGGTCTTACTCTGTCGCCCAGGCTGGAGTACAGTGACACGATCACAGCCCGCTGCAGTCTCTGACCTCTGGGCACAGGCAACCCTCCCATCTTAGCCTCCCAAGTCGCTGGGACTACAGGCCCACACTACCACACCTGGCTAATTTTTTTATTTTTTTGTAGAGACAAGGTGTTGCTATGTTGCCTAGGCTGGTCTCAAACTCCTAGCCTCCAGCAGTCCTTCCACCTCCACCACCCAAAGTGCTGGGATTACAAGTGTGAGCCATCGTGTCCAACTATTATAGCTTTAATGACGTGATAGGGTTGTTGCCCAATTGTGGTTTTTTTCAATTTTTAAAAACTTCTAAATTTTTAATAACTTGAGAATCACTTTACCCAGTGTCAGAAAAGTCCTCTTGGGACTCTGATCAATGTTGAACTAATTTGCTGTGTTAAAAAATATAGCAGGGTAGGCCTGGCACAGCAGCTCATGCCTGTAATTCCAGCACGTTGAGAGGTCAAGGAGAGAAAATTCCTGAGCCCAGGAATTTGAGACCAGCTGGGCAACATAGCAAGACCCCTCTCTACAGAAATTTAAAATTTTTAAAAATTAGCTATGTATGATGGTGCATGCCTGTGGTCCCAGCTACTCAGAAGGCTGAAGTGAGGAGATTGCTTGAGCCCAGGAGTTTGAGGCTATAGTGAGCTATGATTGTGCTATTGCACTCCAGCCTGGGTGACAGAATGAGACCCCCCATCTCTTAAACAAAAAAATTAATCCACCATGATTGTGTGTGTTTAGAGACAGTGTCTCCCAAGTTGGAGTGTACTGGCATAATCATGACTTTCTGTAGCCTTAAATTCCTGGGCTCATGTGATCCTCTGGCCTTGGCCTCCCAAAGTGCTGTGACTACAGGTGTGTGTCATTGTGCCTGGCCTCTATTTTTTCTTTCTTTCTTTCTTTTTTTTTTTTTTTGAGTAGGAGTCTCACTCTTACCCAGGCTGGAGTGCAGTGGCACGCTCAAGGCCACTGCAGCCTCAATCTGCTGTGCTCAGGCAATCCTTCTGCCTCAGCCTTCCAAGTAGCTGGAACTACAGGCGCACGCCACCATGCCCAGCTAATTTTTTGGTTTATTGTAGAGATGAGGTCTCACCAAGTTTTCCGGGCTGGTCTCAAACCCCTCGACTCAGGCAATCCTCTTACCTCCAACTTCCAAAGTGCTGTGATTACAGACATGAACCACCTCACTTGGCTTGGCCTCTACTTTTTAATTAAATTTATATTTCCTTGGAAAAATCAGTGTTTTTAGATTTCAAGAAATGTATTGTGAGGCCGGGAATGGTGGCTCATGCCTATAATCCCAACACTCTGGGAGGCTGAGGCCAGAGGACCACTTGAGCCCAGGGGTTCAAGACCAGCCTGGGCAACACAGTGAGAGTCCATCACTACAAAAAAATAAATACATATAAATAAAATGTATTGTGCATAAAGCTATTGTTTTTTAGTCATTCTAATCTGTATGTATATATATATATGTGTGTGTGTATATATATATATATATATATATATATATAGTCTACCTAGGTATGACCACTTTTTCTTCTAAATTTTTTTTCTTTGGGGTGAGGGTAGGATGCATTTTCCTTGATTAGAATGCCAGAGATCTCTATCTTTTTTTTTTCTTTCTAAACTAGCTTTTAGTATAATTGTGTGATGTTTTTACTGTCTCTCATTGCTGCTCTTTAGTTTTTAAAATTTTACTTAATTTGGATTTATTTTGTACTTTTTCTTACATCTTGAGTTGACTCTACCTCAGTGTTAAAGACAGTTCTGTAACAGTGGAATAATACACCTTGACCTTGAAGAAATATTATTTGAATGGAAGTGGAATAATAATTTTTTTCTTTTTATTTTGAATTTATTTATAGCATCAGGGTCTTGCTATGTTGCCCAGGCTGGTCTCAAACTCCTGGCCTCAAGAGATCC
The DNA here is from genome assembly GCA_963574415.1 of Tarsius wallacei. Taxonomy (NCBI): domain Eukaryota; kingdom Metazoa; phylum Chordata; class Mammalia; order Primates; family Tarsiidae; genus Tarsius; species Tarsius wallacei. The sequence goes on along the minus strand of CAUYQG010078548.1, from coordinate 1,434 downwards.
TCCTCCTGTGGCTTCCCAAAATGCTGGGATTACAGGCATGAGCCACTGCACCCACCCAAGAACTTTTATTTTAAGAAAAATAAAATTTATACTTCTTAGACCTGGTGTTTCTGTAATAAGGGGATGTTTTTTAAAGTGCAAAATTGTAGCAGTTATCTAAAAGATGGATAGAAGTCACCAGACCACACTCCAGTATTCATTTAGTGATATAGGTCAGTCTACTCAGCCAAAATGGCTTCGCTTTGGCCTAGTTTCTCCTAGTAGAGATGTGGTTTGAAGATGAGATTTCATGGCTGAAAATATTTGAGATGCCTTTTAGAAATCTTAAGTGGAGGAGGGGAGTGTGTTTCATTTTGGGTAATTTCCTCAGTATTGTCTTCCGATTTACTTATTTACTCTTTTACTATATCTGGCATACTTTGCTTATTGCATTTTAAATCAGGCTGCATATCTCTTATCAGAAATTCTTGAGGTCAGCAATGTTCAGATTTTTTTTGGATTTTGAAATGTTTGCATGGTGTACTTACTGGTTGAGTATCCATAATCTGAAATTTTGAAATCCAGACCACTCCAGTGAGCATTTCCTGTGAGCATCATGTTGAGACTCAAAAAGTTTGAATTTGGAGGATTTTGGATTTGGGGTCTTCGGCTTGGGGATATTCATCCTACATTGTTTAAACCATATTTTTTTATCCAAGCTTTCTAACTGATTGTTTTTCATTTTCATCTGATTTTATTACATTCCTTTCCATTTGTATCAAATAATTCGCCGTTCTTTAGAAAATGAAAGTATAATTTTCATTTATCTTTTTGAACACTCTCAAGCTATTATCTTTTAGTTTTTTTCAGGTTCTTCCGAAGTGAACTCCTTTTCTGATTATTGATTGTATTGGCTTTTTACCTTAGCATTCCATTTCCTCTTGTGTTTGGAATTTTGGTTGCAGGGGTTTTTGTTTCTTTCCTTCCTTCCTTCCTTAAACCTCTCTAGTGTCATGTGGCTACCTTCTTTGGGAGCTCCAAAACCTCAGTTTAAAACTTGTTATATAATTATACTTGTAGTTAATGCCCAGAAGGACACTGGGGACATTGTACTCCACCCCAGAGTTACCAAGTAGCTTTGTTTTGATTTCTGGTCCAAGAAGATTTTTATATTCCCTTTCAGTCATTTTTGTTTTATATTTTTCTTTTTTTTTTTAATTGTGATATTGAGGGGTACATTTAAGGGTAAGGTACACAAATATGTCTCGTTCAGGCACTCTTGTTTGTAAGAAGTGTCCCCCAATCCCCAGACAGGTATTTACTGCCATTAATCGCTTCCCCTATCCCTCCCACCCCCCCATCGTTTCCCACCACTGTCAGTCATTTTCTTGTGGTAATACGTTGGGTGATCAAGGTCTACTATATGAGTGAGAACATGTGATACTCAGTTTTTTG
>CAUYQG010078542.1:0-40387 GCA_963574415.1 Tarsius wallacei | reverse complement strand
TTATAGCTCTTTCTGTGTTTCGGGACAATAAACGAGGCATAACTTATCTGTATTTATAAAATAAAGGGGCAGATCCATTTGAGATGCTGTGCACCTGGAACCTTAGGTTTTGTGGATGGTAGCTGGCAATAAATAAAGTTCAGCTCATGAAACCTAAAAAGGGAAGCATTATGTTAAAATGCCGTGGCCAGCCCCGTGCTATTCAGAGGCCTCCAAATGGAAATCCTGGCACTGGCGCTGCTTCTCAGCAACCGTTCTTACCCTTCTGGAAACTCCTTCACATTTACTCCATTGAGAACATTCCTTAGACTTCTGCATGTGCTATGGACTGCCTTTGGTATAGATTCTCTCCCCTGGGGTCACTGAGCTTCCAGAAGTTATCATAATCATAAAAATATGAATGGATGGATTTAAGAATTCAATGTAAAAATCACTTACGCTAAATTCCTATTCTGGCCGGGTGGGGTGACTCACTCATGTAAACCCAGCACTTTGGGAGGCCGACGCGAGAGGCTTGCCTGAGCCCAGGGTTTCAGGACCAGCCGGTGCAACTTGGCAAGACCTTTACAACAAATCAGAAAATTAGCTGGATGTGGTGGTGTGTGCCTGTAGTTCCAGCTACTCGAAAGGCTGAGGTGGAAGACTCGCTTGAGCCTAGCAGGTTGAGACTGTAAGTGTGCCACTGTGCTCCAGCCTGGATGACAGAGTGAGACACCAACTAAAAATTAATAACGATAAATAGAAACATAAGTTCATATTCTAAGATTTACATTTTGTTACATTCTTCAGTGGGGAGGTGTTTTACAATGATTGGCCTGGTAGTAGCGTGTCTGTCTTTATTTGAGATATAGAAAGCAATTCATCTTAAAATCGTTGTCTTAGATTCGAAGACGTGGTGACTTACCACCTGTGTCATCGTGACTGTCCCGTAGTCACTGGAGAATCTCTCTTTCCGTTGCTCAATTTGAAACCTCGAGGGCTGTACCTCACTTACAATAAATTTCCCCAACCTCATCAGCAAGAGAGAAGCGAGTTTAGTGCCGAGTGATATAAATGATAGCACTTCTTACATCCAAATCCTTACACTTTGAACAGACACTTTATCAAGTGGCTGAGCAAACACAGCAGCTTTTGAAGTATTTGAAGAGCCATTGAGTTTAAGAGTCTTCATGCCTTCACTGTTCCTTAATCCTATTAGTACAGGCCTCCTTCAGAGCAGGGCTCTTCCTTGGTTCAAATTTTAAGGACATAGATTATAGAATAATACTTAAAACTTCTTATCTACTTCCACCTGTTGATAGATATATCAAATACTTAGGAGGCACTTGAATTTAAAAGAAGGAGTCATAATATTTGCTAATGCTATCCAAATTGATAGGGACCATTTGATAGCCTCAAAAAAAAAATCTGAGAGAATTTCGTTATTCTCTCCCTACTGTATTTTTTCCAGTTGAGCAAGGTGACTTTTTTGGTTCGGCGTTTGGTATTTGCTAATAAAAAGATCAAACGGACAGAATGAATAAGACGTGAACTGGAACGGACACAGGAAACCGCAGACATTCGCACTCCAAGGCAATTGGTAAGAAGGCTCATCTTTTAAATAGAATTGTGTTAATTATTTAGATGGACAGCACTTCATCTGAGTTTTCTATTCTTTTTCTTCTCCTGTCATGTTCATTCTGGCCTCTTTATGCTTGGAATCTGAATCTGAGAATTAAACGAGAAACAGCCTGTGAAAACCTTGCCTGAGTCTTGGTGCTGAGTTGGCGCCCACGTGTAGGGTGGGGTCCTTGGGTCTTCGTTTGACCGGTGTGGCATCGCAGCTCTGCCCCTTCACTAGCTGTCTGTCTCTGGGCACAGCTGCCCTCCCCTTCCCCTTCTGTTTCCTGAAATTGAGCCTCCGTTTCCTCCCTTTTGAGTAGCCATGTGTCCATCTAAAATCTCACTCTGCTCGTCATTCCCACCAGCAGAGGTTAGGTAGCCCTGATATCCTTGGGCTGTTGTTTATACTCCTGGTTGGTTTTCTGACCTAGTCTTTCCCATGTTGTCCTTACTCCTCCATGGTCTCCTGGTTATTTTTATATTTTTATTGAGTCAAAGTCTCACTCTGTCACCTAGGCTGGAGTGCAGTGTTATTTTCACAGCTCACCACAGCTTTGACCTCTGGGGCTCAGGCAGTCCTTCCACCTCAGCCTTCCAAGTAGGTGGACTACGGGCATACACCACCACACCTGGATAATTTTTTGATTTTCTGTAGAGACAAGATCTCGTTGTGTTGCCCAGGATGGTCTTGAACTCTTGGGCTCAAGCAATCCCCCCACCTTGGTCTCTCAAAGTGTGGAATTAACAGATGTGAGCTACCATATCCAGCCTCCAGGGTTTTTTTGTTTTTTTTTTTCAATTATCATACCCTTTCTCAAGGATTATCAACATTGTTAAACTTAACCAACAAAATAAATCTTAACAGCCCAGCCTTTAAAAAAAAACAACTCTTTAAACACAGATTGCCAAAATTGCCTTTCCTCCATAAATATTCTCATTGCATGTGGCTTTTACTCTGCTTATCGGCACTCATATGTGTGCCTGATCTCGCCTTATAGCTGGGCGTTGCAAATAATCTGAGACCATGTCTTTGTCACGTTTGTGTCTCGTGCACTGCCTTGTAATTGTATGTACCTAATAAATGATTGGGGAGTGAAGATAACTTATTCTGTTTCTCTATGATATTTTAAAAAATACACATTTTGACCTTTGTTGGTGAGTCAGAGCTGTCATCCTGAACATCAGTTTCAAAGATTTACTGAGAACATGCTATGAGAAGATGCTCTGCCAGGTGTCGACAGGTGTATGCAGGTAGCTGTGGATGACAGATGCCCCGTTGGCGTGCCCTAACATGTTTGTCCTATGTGCCGTGTAATTGGAAACGACATCGTGAAGGTAGTTTTCAAAAAGTGTGAGTTGGCCCTAAGTCATGTTTTCAGAGGTATATTCTTTGATGGGAAATTTGGTGCTGCTTGGATCCCATGTCACGTGTGTGTGTGTGTGTGTGTGTGTGTGTGTGTGTGTGTGTGTGTACATGAGAGAGAGGGAGCAATGAGAGACTACTTAAGTGAGAGATCATGCAAAACAAACAAATCGGTTTCTTAAGGAACCGCTTTAAACATTTTTGTTCTAATTCTAAACTGTCCTCTCAATGGGGTTTCCTAAATTTGATTAATATATGGTAGCAACTCACAGCATAAAGCTCTTTTGCGACCATGACCTTCTACCTGATGTTTTAATTGAAATGTCTGGAGTTTAAAGGCTGCATTTTCTAAAGGATATTATTGTGTTCTTTGGGGGGCAGACTCAGGGCTAGGGAACTCCTCAGGTGGACAAAGCAGAAAGTTTTCTTTAAATTCTAGGTCAGAAACACATTTCTCAGCTGAAGTATGAAACTTCTCTAGGGCTTTTATAAGCTTTTTCTTTATGGCTACAATTGATATATATTAAGTGCATAGATTCTAACCATTTTCAATACAGTGTTCTCTTTCAATGTCCAAAGGAAACAGATTCTTATGTAACAATTGTTATTTCGGTATCTTTGGATTGAGAAAATACATGGGCAAAAAGTATTGAATTGTGTGACTTTGTGAAATGAGTCGGCGCTTTAATAGTAAAAAACACGCACAGCCTTTGCAATACAGGCTCCCATGTGCGTAATAACATAATTTAGTCTTGAGATAGTGCCTAATACACATACTATTCCCAGCCCCTTGTATAACATGACAACTCGCTCTGAGAACCTTCTAAGAACACGACCACCCATCAGCGCGCTCCTTGGCCCACAGCGGGGCAACTTCCGCTGTGGATGTGTGCCTGCCTTCTCTAACCACTGCTACCAAAAGTCTGTGTCCTTCACCTGTAATGTATTCATTGATACTTGAATTCAGTCGCTTTAGAGAGTATTTTAGATTTGGGTTTTGTTTTTTGAAGACTTGTCCGAGTATTGAGTGCACGGGAGTGAAGAAGAAAAAACGTAAACTTTTTATGTGAGTAGTTATTTTCATACAGCAATGCTTCATTTATCTGGTGTATCCAATTGTTTGTTTTCATTATCAGTAATATGTCAGCATTGGATATGTTGGTAGGCTCAGATCATTTTCAGCTGTACTGAGTGACTTCAGAATGTGTCTGCCAGGTAGTCGTTATTCAAATCTCAATTTTCTCTTTCTCTCAACACACTAATATTCTGATTTGCAGTTTCAATTTGAATCAGGACCACCACTGAAATGGGGCCACCACCACCACCAGCAGAAGCTTCTGTGGCTTGTCCATCCTCATCCTCTGACCCAGACAGAGGTGTTCCGGGGCTGAAAATGAAGGGTCCTTGTTCTTGAATGGAAGATAATTATCACATTGTCTTCCATTAATGTGATAATTTTGTTGCAATGAAAACATACTAAATTTCTGAGATTCATGTCTTATAACCAGGAAGAAAAACCAAAAAACATTCAACCCACCTGTGTCCCTCTTTAGGCGAGAAGAAACAAGATTTCTAAGTAGTGATGCATATTTAATTGTGGATTTTTGTATCAAGTACCATTACTAGACCATTTGAGCATTATAAATTTGAGCATAGTAATGATCGCTTTTGTTTATTGTGTTGTAAAAACGGTAATACTAACATGCCTAATAACTCACTATGAAAAATCCGAAGCTAGTAGAGATGCAACTATCCGCTCTTTTTTTAGTATTTTTGATCTAAAGGTGGTTGAACCCACCGATTTGGAACCCATGGATGTGAAGGGCTGGCTGTATGTATTTAGAATTATATTTAGAGGACCCATGGAGATAGCATAGCTCTTATTAAGTATTTGAAAGGTTACTCCCATCAAACTTTTTTCTGTGGCTTTCCTACATTAGAAGTAGTCCCAAGGAGTCCATTTCTGGTCAATATGGAAAAGAGCTTCCAACAGGTGGAATGGGCTGGTTCAGGAGAAGAGCCTTCAGTCCCAGTGGGGTGGCCACGTGGGGCGCTGTGATGAAGGGACAGCAAGGACCTCATGGGCAGATGGAGTAGAGGGCCCCTAGAGCCACTTTCAAACAAGAGCATCTCGGAACTATTAGAGGATGATGAACACCTAACACAGACCGTGACTGAGTGCTGCTCTAATATTCCTTCCAAGTTGCTCTCTCAAAACCCATTGCAGTATCCCCTTCAACTCCTGGACCTTTGTTAATTCCTTAAGAGGTGTACGTTCAAAATCGTGCTGGATTCCGACGCCGCGGAGTACGGAGGCCACCAGAGGCTGGACCACAGCACGGATTTCTTCTCTGAGGCTTTCGAACATAACGGGCGTCCCCATTCTCTTTTGGTAAGTAAGGCTCACAAGATGGTTTTATCCTATCTGAGTTTAATCCTTTAGTTTTGAAGTGATGCTTCTGCTCAAAGAATCAGCTCTTCAGAAAAGCAACATGGAAGAAAAGAGAAGTAGGGAAAGGGTCACACTTGAAAACCAGACATGCTGTGTGGTGCCGGATCAAACTGGCTTTGGAAAAACTAGCCATAAGGAATATTTAGAGAAGAATTGAAGAAATTTGGATATTAATGAGATTCAAAACTGTTTCCCAAGAAATGAGAGGAAGGCAATTTTTTTTTTGATTTTTTTTTTTCTATTATAAACATGACTTTATACAGCAATTCACTTCCCGTCGGTTCTTGCTTTCTCTGTAATATTTTACATGAAGCAGATTTCTACATTGTTGACTGTTTAGTGAAGTTCAATTTAAAACACCTTAAAGGTGTCAATGAAAGACATGTCTTTTTATGTAGTAAATTAAAAACTGAATTCATTCTAGTTCTAAAATTCTCTGGTTTTCTTATGTGACTGTGGACAACTTTATGTGACTAATTTTTGCATCGTGTTGGCACAAATGATAGAATGTTGCTGCAAACTACTAAACTTAAATCCTTTGGAAGACGTGGAACTTGGCAACTCCATAGATTTGGAGGAATTCTTTATCTAATTTTTGGCCATATCGTGGGCTCAAGGCCACACCTGCATTCTGATTCCGTTATCTTTTTTTAACCCCTTTTCCTGACTGGTCATGTGCCTCCTCTCTCCTCTGTCTGTCCGAGACCTGCATTTCTTTTTTTCACCATGGGAGGCATTGGATTTAAATGTGTTTTACCTTCCTGATGCCAGGAGTTACCCAACAAAGGTGTGGCTTTACCGTGGCTGTTAAGGTTCTGATTTCAATACATTCTCCCAATTTTTAAAGGTTTGGGTATGGGTCAGGCGTGAGAATCTGGATGGTACCTTTGGGTCTCTGTTTTTCTTCTATTTCCCCACCTCTTACAGTGATGCCAGCACTTGACTTTATAGCCTGCGGTATCATCCACAGAGCCAATGTGCCAACAACCGTGGCATGAAATCAACAAAACGAGCAGGATGACAGGGACAGGTCGTTGAATTACAGACTGTGAGGAGAGTGCCATGGCCACGGGAGACTTGGGTGTGCCTGTGTATGTTTGCGGGTGGGTGTGTGCTGATGGCATTGACATCACTTTAGACACATTTGGAGAGAGACCTTTGTATCTTCCCAAGAGGGCTCAAAGTTGCCCTCAGATCCTTTCTTCACAGCATTATTATTATAGTCTATCTGAACATTCCATTTTGACATGTAGGATAAGATTTTCAGAAGTCAGAAGATTACCTTAAAGGTCTGAAATGACCAAAAGTGTCAGAGAACCCTGGGGGTTTAGGTAAGATCATTCAGCCCACTGGAGAAGTCAGAGAGAGGCAGTAACTGACCAGTGAAACTGGACTGTAACCAGCTGAACTAGCCTGAGAGGGGTTTGTAAGATGTTGACAGCAACATTCTTATGTGGCCAAATCTCCTGAATGTCTGTGCATCCCAGCAGGGTTCTGTCATGGTATTGTAAAAAGATCTCAAAATGTTGTGGCAGAAGACCTGAGATCACACACCTAGGCTGCCGTTTATGGGCTTTGAAAACTGGAGATATTTAATTTTTTTGCCCCTCTGTTTTCCTTATCTATAAAAGAAGGATTAATAGTAATATCTTGGCCGGGTGCAGTGGCTCACACCTGTAATCTCAGCACTTCGGGAGGCCTGGGCAGAGCCCAGGAGTTCAAGACCAGACTAGGCAACATAGCAAGACCTCGTCTCTACAAAAGAAAATCAAAAAATTAGCGGGCATGGTGACACATGATTATAGTCCTAGCTACTTGGGAGACTGAGAGGTGAGGATCACTAGAGGCCAGGAGGCCGAGACTGCAGTGAGCCGTGACCATGCCACTGCACTCCAGCCAGGGCCACAGAGCGAGACTTTGACTCGATAATAATGATAATGTTAGCAATAATTATATTCATAATATCTTCCCTACGGCACGAGGTTCTTAGGCAGCATAAGCTCATTAACATAGCCAAGCATTTCAGAAACTGCAAAATGCTATTGCACATGTATTTTAAAGCTATCATTGTCATGGCTAGTCAATAATTATTTAGTATTTTAAACATGTCACACACGTTTAAGAATACCCTCTCCCAACCTTGGGGAAATTATAGCCTTAAGTGAGGGCTCATCATTTTGGGGGTGGGTAGAAAATATCTTGGCAGCCTTTCAGTTTTATAAGAGCAGAGATATTCTGTCAAAATTAAAACAAGTCAATGAACCAGTGGCAGCGGCAGTCAGGAGATTACTTTTCAAGCCCTAATTGAATCGATCTCGCAAATATGGAACATGCAGTTCTAAATTAGCAGGGAGAATGAAGACTATCTCATAAGTCTCAGTAATACATAGAGGATTCAGCACCGCAAGGGTGTGAGACAGGAAAGAGTCCAGCCTCTGCCTGGAATGGAATTCCAGTCCAACTGGGTCAGGGAGAAGAGGGCTAGGCCTTTATTCTGGCAGCTGTGTCTTGTTTTCAATGACGGGTGCTTCAGGAATGACTCGTGTAAGTAAGTCCTTAGGTTTCAGGTGAAATAATCACTGGTCTTAATGTCAGAATCAGGGGGCTAAGTGGACCAGTAAAATACAGAAAATTCAAGAAAACAGGTGACCTTCTCGCCAGACGTATTCTGCGAAGAGCCAGAGGGAAGGAAAAAATCACATGAATAATTGTTCCTGTGATAAGAATGCCTCATTGCAGTAGAATTCTTTATCAAACTGCGTCCTGTCTCCTGGGACCCAGTCCAGCTTGTCTGAACAGTACCTTAAGCTAGTTAGGTCTCATTCCACTCCGGGGAGACCACTCCCGCCTCCCGGACTCCTGGAATGAAGGGAGGGCCAGATAGAACTCTGCCTCTTCCATGAAATTTCTGCCCGTCACCTCTAGGACACAGCATTTGCTAAAGCTTAATTTGCAAGCTCAGTAATCCAAAGGCTCTGCTGAATGAGTGTCAAGTCTGTTTTCAAAGATAGCAACAAACAGAGCGGGAAGGAATCTTAAAATAGCCACATGTGCCACAGCCTTAGCGGGTAGCACCAGCACCATGTCCGAGCTGGGCATTGGAGACTGGAGGCCAGGGGACAGCTGCCTGTGTGCACCGTGGAGACCTGTCTGCCTGGGCCAGGGGATCTCACCTGTGCTGGCAGCCATAGGGCAGCACTTCCCAGTCTGCGTTACTGGCAGCTACTGGAAACTGCATTTAACCTAATCACGTCTCTGGATTTTGGCCCCTGATACAGGAACTTCTGTATTTGCCTGCATGTTCCTGAGTATGCTGGAGGCAGGGACCTTCCTCTCTCTCCTCTGGCTCATAAATGCTAACTCCGCGGCACAGATGGGGGAAGAGAGATGATGGCGCCCTAGATGATGAGGTGACGAGATTCCTCCACCATGGGGGAAACGGTGTCAGCGATGAAGATGGGGAGAAAGCACTAATGGCATTGCCAGTTAGGCCACTCTCCCATAAGCAGTGGATCTGTTTACTCCCCTTCTGAGGGTTGAAGGGCGTGAGTAGATTTTCAGTTTACAGGATTGAACATCGATGTGCCTTTTTTATCGTCCCTCAGTCGTCATTATTCAAAATGCAGCTTGAAAGTTGGAAAATGTCTTTTGCTCTTACCAAAATCATGAAAACGTTTCATCTTTTCAGACCAAAAAACCCTCAATTCTTAAAGCTTACTTTGTATAAGGTTTCTAAATTAGATGAGGTGGTATACATTTCTATGTTGAAATATTTATCAGCATCCCATATCTTCTAGCCCTCATACAAAATAATGAGAATAGAATAAGATTTATTTTTCCTTAGAAAATAGTTTATGAACCTAAAACTTGTATGTCACCTTTTATTTTTCAAAATAATTTATAAATTTTATTATGGAAAAAAAGCATGTGTATGAAGACTGTGAAAGAATTGGATGCCTTTTTCATTGAAAGGTGTTTTCATCCTGCTAGATTATATCTTCAAATGCTATTTCTAACTTAGCAATGTCTAAGGAAACTTTTAAACTTAGCCTTTAAAATATGAAGCCATTTTAAAGTGTTACAATGTTTCTCAAATGTTTGCCCTCCTGTTTTCAAACATGTAACTTATTCTTGTAACTCAATTATAATCCTAGAGGAAAGTAACTCTTTGCTCAGATGACATGACAGAATAGACCATTGTGTGATCAATTAATTTTTTAGTCCTACTAATGATTAATATAGTAATTTAGTCATTAGTCAAAATCACTGGGTGGATTAGCATGCATTTGAGTCTCTGAATGCATGAATTGGAACACACTACGCTATTATGATTCCTTGTGAAGATTTGACTACGATTATAGCTAGAAAAAAATGAAACTCATACTCATACATTACATGTTATCTTAGCTACAAAATGTTTATCACTATAAAATGTTTATAGCTTAAAGGCTAATAAATGGGCTTAGTAGATATGTTTACCAGCATGTATGTGATATGTAGCATACATAATAAGTGGTTTCCATATACATATATGTACATATAAATTGGTTATATTTAAATAGACTTAAATATTTGCATTTAAATCTGCTTAAATGTGTTTATGTTTCCTTTTTCTTGCTATGAATCAAAACTATTTTCTGAATTAAAATGATAAAATGAGAATTACAGAGCCAATACTTAGCACATTTTAGGGACCCCAAATTGTTCATGTCTGTGATTGTCTCATCATGAGGGTGAGCTCTGATTATCTTAAGTCCTTTCGTATAATTGGTAGTCATTTCCTAACCACTAGGAAAATTGATTTACATACTCAGAGCCCTTATAAAGGAGAAAACTCAAACTTCCATAAATAGCCACAGTTAAGAAAAATCACTTGCTCGGGGGAAATTATTTCGTTTTGCCTATGCCACAAGGGCTCTGGTGCAACGTAAACACATTCTGGTAATTAACACTGCAGTAAAAAATATAATTATACAATAGTCCTGTTAATGATATTATACAATTACCAACTGAAGCCTTTGAGCAGATAGTAATAAGAGGTCTCTAAGTGTGACTAGAATTGTCATCGTAAAGCTCCTTACATAAAAAGACCAACATCATTTAGTGAGAGTTCTTGCAAGCTTTTTTAAACCATTAAATGCTGACATAGGCGATTCAATACACCTGTTGTAAACCTTGAACTTCTCATGGCATCCTGTTTTAACTCTTCAATTTAGGCTAGTTAATACCGAAAGATCAAAGTGAGTAAGACTGTTTCTAAATTATCAGCATCAGTTGTTACGTATGAAATCATGATAAGGTTATGAGCCAGACAGAGATAGATTTGATCTGTCCAGAGCAATCACCATAACACACACTGAGAGGGACCTGGCAGGATTTGTCCTGGGTGAGACAGATGTGTTTCATTGCACTTTTCTCAGTAGCCTTGGGCTTATCAGAGTCTTTCATATTATATCAGGGAAACCAGTTTCTAGTGCTACTGAAATATTTAGATTGGGCCTCAGTTTTAGGTCATTGATGGCAGAGCAATACAGAACCATTCTACTTATAACCCACTGTCATCTGATTAGTCAGATCTAGTTACTGGGATCCCCAAAACAAAATCTGTAGACTAGACCCCTTAATAAGCACATGGGAAACTCCTTTGGAAGGGCAGGTCACTGTCTTGGTTGGTGCCTTGGGGAAGGAATGGGCTGAATCAGACTGTTGGTTCCTTTTACGTCTCCTTTGCTTTGTTCTGTGTTCCCTTTGTCTGTAGCCTGAGTCTGGAAAGAATCCATCCTTTAGACTGAATCTGTCTGGATCTTTGGTAATAGTTCTGCTTTAGTTATGGATATCTTCAACTTGCTTTTGTTGAACCAATCTCATGACATCTTATAGTCAAGGAGAAAACAGTGCGTAGAAGGGGTTACATTAGTAGTTAAATTAATCGTGTTTTAAAAGTTATCAGACACTAGATGTGATGTGAAATTATAGGGAAACAGTCTGTGGCACGGACATACATGGTTTTCCACACTTAATGACTGTAAGGATGTACTGTTTATCTTTTTGGAAATACTGGATTCAGATCAGACCATGAGACACTGAGTTACACGGTGACTATTAGCATTTGTGAAGTTTTTCTTAGAGGATTATTATTTTCCTAAACCACTATTACTTTTAACTGAAGATTAGAAAAACTGCTCTCTAGCCATAACATCCAGAATATAAATTTCTTTAAATGTCATTATTTTAAAATGGCGTTAATCTTTGAGGGGTAAAACTAACCAACTGCATTGTGTGTCTGATTTTGTTAAGAGTTATAAGAGTCCTGTATTGCATTTACCTTAAGGGAAAACAGTGTGATCAATTGCAGAGTTGAGATGCATTGGACATACAAGTCTCATTCAGTGAAAATCAGCTGTTCTTTTATTTTAATTTTTCCCCACAGCCATGTTTGCTTTGCACCTTTCATTCTGATTCTAAACTCTAAAAGCCTTTTTCTTTTTTTAACCATTAGGCAAACTTTCACTTAGGGATAAAGTGACTGAACACTCATAGTGAAATATCACTGAAGTCAGAAGTGGAGAGAGATTGTCACAGTGATGACAGCAATCTCTAATATTATTTTTACTGTTTGTTCTGTTAATAGTTTTAAAAAAAAGAAGTTCAAATAGGTTCCCAATTTTATAAAAAAAGTTTCAGATGTAAGCATGCTAGAGAATATCTTGTTTTATATATCCATATTGATCCACGATGACTTCTCTGTTCATTCCTTCATTCAGTCACCATTGACAGCTGTCTGTCCAGTGGCATCTACTAAGAGTTAGATATGAAGGACAGAGGCCCTCTGCCCTCAGAAAGCTCATAGACTAGTGGGGAGGATAGATGGCAAACTCGAAAAAAAAATCACAAATTGTGTGAAGTGTTCAGAAAGACACAAAGAGGCCGCTATGATTGGAAGTGGAGACCTCTCACCTCCACGATTGTCGAGGAAAGACTCCCAGGGAGCTGGGGTTTTGCTAGAGAGATAAGGAGTGGTGAGAGCAGAAAGTACCTCATGGGCAAAGGTGCAGAGGAAGGGAGAGTGTGGTGTGTTGCAGGAGCTGAAAGGCTGTGTCCGAGCCTGGTGAACGGGACATGTGGGGAGCCCTGAGCTGAGACGGCAGACTGGAGGCCAGGCAGCCCCCCGTCAGGACCCAGAGGCCCTGGAAACACTGCGTAGAAGGGATTACATTAGTAGTTAAATTAATTGCGTTTTAAAAGTTATCAGACACTAGATGCGATGTGAAATTATAGGGAAACGGTTTGTGGCATGGACATACATGGTTTTCCACACTTAATGACTGTAAGGATATACCATTTATCTTTATGGAAATACTGGATTCAAATCAGACCATGAGACACTGAGTTACATGGTGAGAAGCGTCCTCTCTTCAGTAGCAAGCAAACTGAGGAGGGACCCAAAATACAGTCCTCATATCACCTTTCAGTCTTTGTTCTTAAAACGACAGGAGGCACAAACAGTCTTGCTGGATAGCAGAGCTTTGCGGATTGCTCTCTTCATCTACGTAGAGCAGTCTTGGGAGCTGCAGGGCAGCCTTCCCTGCCCATGTGCTAGTGCCTCAGGTGGCCTAGGAGGGCCAGGGAGGCCACTGAGGCCACGGACGTGGCTTTGGGACTTGCCTGGTGCTTCTGGTGGCGGATGCCAGAAGAGACCTTTCTGGTGCCACCGGAACCCTGGGCAGGTGGAGTGCAGCCCTCTCAGAGCCCAGAGCCGTAGAGATAGCCCTAGCATCAGCCTGCGTCGCTTGGACATGTTGGCAGCGTGCTCAGTGTTCTTGCCCTTTGCACTGACCTGAATGTGTTGACCTAGGTGTACATTCCGAGCCGAGTGGCCCTCATCCTGCAAAACGTGGATCCGCCCAACTGAAGACGCCTGGCCTCCGCCCCGCAGATGTGGACGTGTGTGTGGTTTCCCGGTTATCGCTGTCGCACAGCTTATAGTGTGTAAGCTTTCCAAAATGCAGTTGTCTAGCCACAGCATCAGATGTTTGAAATTCACTATTGACATATGCCAGCATATCAGACTTTTCTTTACGATGGGGGAGCATGTTTAAAATGTTGGGGATTCCTAGACTATGTTTGCAAGTCACCTGAGCAGCTGAGATTCTCAAATGGAAGTGTCAGTCTACAAGGGGGACCCAAGAAAAACCAGAATTGTTTTTTGGATGGTGGACCTAGGCTTCTCCCGCTATATGAGTGTTCTGGGAACCCATCAGCATCAGCATGCCAGCTAGCATTTTTGTGGTAGGCTACGTTTGGCTTCAGTGATTTTTTTTTTTTGGAGATTCTTTCAACGCGTTTGCCCATTTCATGCTGGGTGATTTATGGGTGTACCTGCCCACACGACGCTGAGTGTTCAGCAGTTTTGGGACAAAAACAGCGTGACCCCATGCCCTACCCTCTCTATTCACCCTGTCTCACCCCCAGCCATTTTTTTTTTTTTTTTTGCTTCCTTGGATGAAAAAAGTCCCCAAAGGGAAATGTTTTGCCATTGTGGAAGAGGTGAAAAAAAATGACAGAAACACAAAAAGTCATCAAAATCGACAAGTTCAAAAACTGTTCTGAGCAGTAGAAACAGCATCTCGATGGGTATTTTACATCAAGCGGAGAGGACTTTGAAAGTGACTAAAGTTTAAACATGTGATAATCAATACATAATTTTTATAGATACCAAGTTTTTGGGGGTCCCCCTCATATGTCTCTAAAACATTTTACTTTCTTGGTTAATTATTTGTTCCTTTTAAATTCAAATTTGCACCACTTTCCATGTTGAAGCTTTTCTGTTAAATGTATACAGTATTTTTTTAAATGGATATTTGGTGGCCTTATTTGTTCGAATACTGTTTAGTCTAATTTATGAGGTACCGAGATGATCTCTGTTTTTTCAATTGTGTTTAGAAATACTGTAATAAATATATAGTAGTAATATAAAATTAAGAATGGTATCAAAGATCCTATAAAAGCCGTTACTCACCCAATGCCTCGTTTCCCATACATTTATTTTATCTTGTGATCTTTTGCTCACTTAGTGTCTCGGGTAGGTGCTGATATCTCATTCTTTCTGAAGGCCTGAAATGGCAACTGTAGCATTTCAGAAAATGTCTTTCATTTCAATCAATAAAAAAAAAGTTTGCAAAAATTGCCTTTGCTAATTTTTTTTGACTGTATGATTACAGGGATCAATTTGGAATGAATATTAACTTGCACATTCAACTCTGATACTTTCTCCACGTATATTCACATGAGCTTGAGGGGTTAGGAGACACGGAGATTAACCATTTTTCTTTAGGTACCTTTTTGTAGCTTGAAACTACACTAACCAAGGCAGATATCTAAACTACTCTTGCGCTGTGAGCTTGAACACTCTGAAAGGATTAACTAAGGATCTCAGTTCAGTGGGAAGCCCCTTCACAAATTTGCCTCTTGGTTAATTAAATAGTGGGCCACGGGTCTAAAATCAGTGATATGCAATTTATTCATAACAGAGGAATTATGATGCACTTATGAGACATAAAGTATCTGGCACCTTTTTAAAGACCTGATTTTTTCCTTTACATTAATACTGACTGTTTTTTTTTGAGGTTAGTCTGATTATTCATGATCACTTAGAAGTACTTGGAAGTCTTCCATTAAAAGCTCACTCAGTAAGGTGAGAGATGAGCTCAGAGACTTACTTTTATAGCTAAATCTATGCTGCGTATTAAGCACCGTCCTTAAACTTTTTTGAGTGAAGCCTTGACTGTCTAGGCCTGAAATGTGTTATTTAACTTCTAAATAGAGCAGTAACGTGATTTTTTTTAAAGAAGTAGCAGTGTCTACTGAGGATGATGCTTGCTGGGAAAAATTCCTGACGACCGTGTGGGGTGGGTTCCCATTCCACGGATTCTATCATATCTCAGAACTGCCAAGATCAGTGTGTTACACTTGTCATTGATCACACGGCATGCAGCCATGATGGGTCATGATTTAGTTTATTATTCCTTAACCTTACATGTGTTATGTAGGAAGAGACATGCTATTTCTGTACCAGGGATAACTTTTTAAATTACAAGAAGTTACTTCACCTAGAACCCAAGCACTTTTCTTTTCTTTTCTTTTCTTTTTTTTTTTGGAGGGGGGGTTAAAATATAACATTTTATTTAATTGCTAAAATTGTTCCAGCTTTGGCCTTCTGAGATGCTTATATATTACATTGCCCCAGTCTTTGAATCATCCATTTCTCCACAGAGCACTGACTTCTTTATATTGAAGTATGATATCAGAAACCTAGATCTTGGCACTAGATGGGTTTTTTTTTTACTACCAGGGTATCATTGCTTCTCTGCCCTCTCAGCTGACAGGGCAAGAAAATATATGTATATCATGCTCTTTTCATTTTTACCTCTGTGACAAAATTTAAAAGACCAGCATCCATGTTATGGTATATTTTCACTATACTGATTGACTCTGCTAATGTGTTCTTTAGGTTTTGCAGTTTGAGGTTAGAATTTAACAATGTAATGAAAGTTAATTGCTCGTATCCAGTGCCTTCCTCCCCACCTGGAAAAGCAGTAAATGCATGTTGCTAGGTAGGAATTATAAACACACATACAGTCAAGTAAAATGTTAAGAGTCCAAAATAGAAGGCTTTGTTGTTGTTGTTTTCTACCTATCTCCCATAGACAGACTTTACAGAACATCCTGGGACTCTGTTTCACTGGCGAACTTTTCATTTAGCACCAGTGTCATCCTCATTGGTACGTCATCTTATGGGAAGTCCTTTATTGGCTGAATGTTTTCAGCAATCACAGCAGAGAGGTGCAAAACCTTCCCCTTTGCATTTCATGTTAATGCTTTTTCTCTGATGTGTTTGTTGCCAACGTCAGAAATGAGAGTGGCCCGTGTTGTTGACTTTTTAGAATAAATATTCTTGCTGTTGTGATTTTTTCATGTTTTAGAAAATACACGACTGCAGATTTCCTTGTGTCATCTAATATGAGCAAGTGAGTGCTCGTCTTTGCTCTATTATCCAAAAACAGGATTTATTTCTCACGCTAGTGATGCTTGATGTTTTAATACTAGCCTATCCAGAAAAATCTCACAGGTGATAATAACCAAAAATCGAATCGTAAGCATTTATCCTGGAATTTTCCCACTCCACACCCCTCAGACTCTGAGGGGCAACTCCTCTCCTGTCTCCATTTCTATGAATTGTATGTTTCTCACTTTGCTCTGTTCCTAGCTGATGTATTTATTCATCTCTAACAGAAAATGAGGGATTTGGCCCCCATATTCCTCAAGTTCAAAGAGGAACCAGAGACAATCAATGGACTTTTCTTATGGCAACTCTAGGAGAATGTGAGTGTTTTTTTCTCTGACTCTGGCATTCCCCGTGGCAGTGTCTGTCCAGCATTTGTCAACATTGGGGTGACAGCCATCGCTGTGTGGGATCGTGCAAGGGTCTGTCAGAGGGAGAAGTCTGTTCTTCCCCTAAAGCGGAAGAGAGCACAGACAGGTTTGGGAGGTGCTGAAGAGTCATGTGTTTCCCTCTCAAGTCTAGCTTTCAGCTTCAGGGCAGATGTCTTTCCGCTGTCTCTGGTTCTGCAGCCATTGAGTCTGGAGAGAAAAGCCACACCCAGTGGCATCCCTGTTCCTCATTTAGAATGAACTGGAGCAGACACACCCCATGGAATCCAAGACAGCGAAGCAACTTTCTGGCTGACCTTGTGCCTCTCTGGCTATTTCTTTCTGCCACTCTGAGCCGTGCCCTGAGCTTGGGCTCTTCAGAGTGGTGGGTTCCTTCTATCTGTCTCTTCCTTATAACGGGATGAGCATTGAGCTCTGGACTTTGCTAAGTAGAATATTCTGATGAAAGAAAATAGTAAAGCAATGTCATGTCCTTTATGCGGTGGAGTTCATTTATCATTCACAAAGTGTTAGAATAGAAATGTAGATAAATTTTCTCACTAAAGCCAGCCTTCAGGGGGAAAGAAAATCAAATGAACTCCCTACTTATTTTTCTGCTCTATTATCTTATTAATGGTGATTTGTAGAGAATTGCAGAGAAACATTCAGACTTTAGGGCAGAATTTCTTAATTGGTAGTGTGAGGAATTACGATACAGTAGTTGTGAGTGTTTTTGTCTCCATAATTTAAAATGTTACATCTGGATTTTTCACTTCACTCTTGGCAAAAGCCGTGCAGAGAAAGCAATGTTTGTGTATGTGAAAAAAAATGTATTTTGGGATAGATCTGCCTTTGCTAAAGGGCATGCTATTCAGACGTTTACTTATGACCCACAATTTTTTCTTGTCATTTCTGCTGGGTCAGAGAGAGATGTTTGACCCTCCTCTGTGCTGTATAGACCATTTTACCCAGAAGTCTGCATTTTACAAGAATAGCATGCTCTAGTGCTCAGGACACCCAGGTTCCAGTCCCAGCTCTTCCCTCCCTGTGCCTCATTTTAGAAAGCTCTGGGCGACTGTTCCTCCCCAGGGATCCCAGTAAATTCTAGTGAAGGATGGGGGAGGGGGCACTGCCCTCAGTTCTATAAATGCTGTTCCTTGCTCAGTCGCTACTTGGATGGGGAGTCGGCCACTGGAGATGGCGACATCATCCAAGTGTGTTGTCAGGGACACGCTGTCACCACCACCTGTCTGTCCCTTGGGGTTTCTGCGTTTCCCAGGCAGGGAGGTGTGAGCTGCTTTGCAGAGAAGGAGCCTTGCCACCACAGGGGGAACCCCACCCTGCCAGTCCCCCTCTGATGCTTGTGGATGTGCAGTGAACTCCTCTCTCCGTGGCCTGCGTGGTGCCCCTCAGTGTTTCAACTTCTCTCTTGTCCTGCACATGTATGACCCAGCCTGGTGAACGGCAGTGGCGGCCTCTTGATGGTACCCAGTAGGGCAGTGTGAACCCTGCGTGCCAAGCAACACAGTTGCAGAGGCCCGCACGGTAGTCCACGTGGAGGGTCTCCGGTCCTTCCCCTCATCCCATCTGTGCACAGTCTTCGATAGATCACGGCAGAAGGAGTCAATGACAGGAGCCTGCAGGATTGCAAAAGAAGCTCACACTTACAGCTGGTCAGGCTCACTCATAAGCAGACCCTGTACATTTGTCATAATACCATATAAGAAAGGCATTGGCAGTAGCAGGACACTGCCGGTGGTTGGGAGGCACATAGCATCAATAAGGGTACCTGATCTCAAACCAGGCGAAGTGGGGACCCAGCCTCACCTGTTCGATGGCCACTTATAAACCTAATCCTGAATTCTACCCCATATCTTTAAAAAATAAAGGCCGGGCTCGGTGGTTCAACCTGTGAGAGGCCAAGGCAAGTGGATTGCCTGAGACAGCAGGTTCGAGATCAACCCAGGCAACCTGGCGAGACCTCATCTCTACGATAAATCAAAAATTAGCCTGATGTGGTAGTGCGTGTCTGTAGTTCCGGCTACTTGGAAGGCTGAGGCGGAAGGATCGCCGGAGCCCAGCGGGTCGAGGCTGCGGTGGCCGTGAATGGGCCACTGCACTCCAACCTGGGCGACGGAGTGAGACTCCAACTTCAAAAAATAAATAAAATAAGACATCAGAAACACACTTCATTAAATAAATAATTGCACGATTAGGTATTAATGTCTTGAAAGTGGGGGCAAGAGATCGACCATGGTCCTGGAACTGGAACAGTTGTCTGGAAGTTACCGTGA
Source organism: Tarsius wallacei (assembly GCA_963574415.1). Lineage (NCBI taxonomy): Eukaryota > Metazoa > Chordata > Mammalia > Primates > Tarsiidae > Tarsius > Tarsius wallacei. The sequence continues at coordinate 21,246 of CAUYQG010078542.1, read as the reverse complement.
GGCAACACAAAGCAGAAAATCAGCACAGTCGTCACTCCAAATGCTTGGCCACACAAGGATACGAATTAAATGGGTAAGTGTCCAGATTGTGTGTGCATACTGGTTTAAGGTGACAAAGGAAGTAGAAAGCTGTCAACATGTGAATAAACCCATCCAACATACACATATTCACAACATATATATGAATGTGTGAACACACAAAGACATCCATGTGCAAGGTGTAAGTCAACTGGAAAGACACAAAGTTCACAGACTCCCATATTTCTCTTGAACTAATGAATCACTTGATCTCTGTTTGTGATAGACTAGATTTTAGGCATTTTTCTTGTTATATTGCAAGTATCAAATCCAAACAAGTGATTTTATTCGGACATAAAGAAGTTTCCAGATCTGTGCAATAAAATGCAGTATATATGTTTCAAATACTTTAGACAATCTCTCACCTCAGAGTACTTAGCTATAAGTCTTTTATTTTTCCTATAAAAAGAGAGGACGTGAAATGATTTTATTACTTCTGTGTTAATGTCCAGTAGGGATTCTTATCAACTGTTTGTAGTATCACTTTCCATTCACTCCCATCACAAATGATGAAAAACAGTACATGGAATTTCATTACACAAAGGCCTTCAGCCGTGCTGTCGCTTATTAATTAAAGACGATCACATGACATAGAGCCTCCCCCACCCGCATACACACACAGAGCCACTCTCTTCCTCTCTGTTCTTCTATCGTAGGTGGGTGGGCCTCCTCCCGTAAGACTTGTCTGTATAGAAAACGCCGCAGAATACCTACTTCTTATTAAGCGGCTACACGTATTTTTCAAGATGTCCCAGATTAGCTCCTATGGATTGAGTGTCTTCTTGTTCCGTGTCTGCGCTGAGCATTTAGTGCACATTTTCAGTCTTAAACCCTGAAAAATGATTATTACTGCCCCTGTGTAAGGTGAGGCTGCGAGGGTCCTAAATGTTCTCAGCCATCTTCTGTGCCACTTGTACAGTGGATCATCAGAGGTGTAGGTCAGGGTCAAAGGCTGTCTCTCCTTGGTACTTGTTCGTCTTCAGTTAAATCTGAATGTCTTTGGTAGGGGAGGAGGTGGCATTTGAAGCCCAACTGGAGGGTGCGCTGCCCAGCTCCCTTATGAGGTAGTGATGGCTGAACTTAACTTGAAGGAGGAAACTGAACTTGAGGGAGGAACTTGACCAAGAGCTTATACCAGAGCCAACATTTTTTTTGTAAAAAGTTTTATTTTGTTTTATTTTTAAAGACATGGCCTCACTATGTTGCCCAGTCTGGAGTACAGCATTATGGTCATGGCTCACGACAGCCTTGAACTTCTAGGCTCAAGCAAACTTCTCGCCCCAGCTCCCAAAGTGCTAGGACTACATGTGTGTAGCACTATGCCTAACTAATTTTTTAAAAATGTCTTGTAAGGGTCTCACTATGTTGCCCAGGCTGGTCTCGAACCCCAGGCCTCAAGCAATCCTCCCGCCTCGGCCTCCCAAAGTGCTGGGATGACAGAAGTGGGCCACCCCCTGTCTGTGTTTCTTCACCCTTTCCACCCTTGCTCTCACGTGCTCCTTTTTCCTTGCTGGCGTCTTGCCGCATGGTGACGATTCTCGGTCGCCTGTCTCCTCAGCAAGTCCTGCTCGTCAGCATCTGCGTGCTGAGAGCTGGGAATTATTGTTTAATTTCTACTTTGCCATCATCATTTTTTAGGAAAAAAAGTTGTGAATGCTGCTCCTGTCTGGCCTTTATTCCTTTACTTCAATTCTCCATTCTGGTCATTCAGAAAGAAAGAAGTGATTTATAAGCCAGACACAGAAAGACAAAAATAGTCCTGCATGATCTCACTTCTATGTGGAATCTAAACAGGTTGGAATCACACAAGCAGAGGGCAGAACGGTGGCATCTGTAGGCTGCAGCGGGGTCTGGGGGGCTAAGGAGATGCTGATCAAAGGTACTGCATTTCAGCCACACAGGAAGAGTAAGTTCTGGAGAGCTACGTACAGCATTCTGACTATAGTTAATAACAATGCACTGTATTCTTAAAAATTGCCAAGACGGTAGACCTTCATCACAAAAAAAAAAAAAAATGGGTAAGTGTGTGAGGTGATGGGTTCATCAATTCGCTTGATTGAGTCATTTCACAATTTGCGCATCTATCAAAACATTTCTGACCAGGCGCGGTGGCACACGCCTGTAATCCCAGTACTTTGAGAAGCCAAGGCGAGAGGACTGCCTAAGCTCAGGAGTTCGAGACCAGCCTGGGCAGCATGACGAGACCTCGTCTCTATCATAAATCAAAAAGTTAGCCAGGTCTGGTGGTGCGCACCTGTAGTTCCAGCTTGGAGAGAGAAAATGGAAGGCTGAGGAGGAAGGATCACCTGAGCCCAGGAGGTCGAGGCTGCAATGGCTGTGGGCATGCTACTGCACTCCAGTCTGGGTGACAGTGAGACTCTGACTCAAAAAAAAAACCCCAAACCCACCATTTCATTGCACATCATAAATATACATACAAATTCCATCATATTCCAGAAAACCGCTGCCACCATGTCGCTTGAGTCCCTTCACATCAACCCCTGGAGGAAAGTGTAGATAAGTAACTGGCACTGTGGCCTACCCAAGTGGAACACAGAGGTATCCATTGCAGGACACTCTGCACCATACCTGACCAGACAGAGATAAACAACACAGGGAAAGTCTAAGAAACTGTCTCCACAGTCCAGACGAGGCTAAAGAGGCATGAGGATGTGTATCCTAGGCACCATTCTGGAACAAGAAAGGGATACCCAGGAAAAGCTAGTGAAATCCAAAATAGATGTGGAGTGCATCATTTGTTTTTTTCAAAAATTGTAAAAAGAAAGAGCAGTTGCCGAAACAGATAGTACTTCTTCACTAGAGAAACACAGAGTAAAATAGATGTCATCCAATGTCCAGGGGGACCAAGCAGGACTGGAAGGAACTGGGCTTGGGAGCCTGGCAGCAGTTTTCTGGAGTGACCGAGATACTGACGGTCAACTGTCCCTTCACCATCTTCTTCCCTGACCAACAGACAAAGCAAAGTTCCCAGCCCCCACTGCAGCCTATAGATGCTACCATTCCGCCCTCTGCTTGTGTGAGTCCAACCTTTTTAGATTCCATATAGAAGTGAGATCATGCAGCACTATTAGTCTTTCTGTGTCTGGCTTATAAATCGCGTTTTTCTTTCTGAATGAATGGAATGGAGAATTTAAGTAAAGGGATAAAGGCAAGACGGGAACAGCATTCACAACTTTTTTTCTAAAAAATGATGACGGCAAAGTAGACTACACTCAGACACATGGAGGTAAATGTCTAAGCTCAGATCTCTTGTTGGTTGGCATGAGATGACTTCCTCTAAGATATTATGCTTCTTAGTTTGGTAATGGTTTACAGATGAATGAATAAAACATTTTGAAATGAAACAGGATTTTTGATAAAATGAATCGGTTATTTACTCATTAGTAATCATATAGGCAAAATAATGTAAACACTTGGGCATAAATGTGTGTGTGTGTGTGTGTGTGTGTGTGTGTGTTTATTTATTTTTGAGTTGGAGTCTCACTCTGTCACTCAGGCTGGAGTGCAGTGGCACGCTCATGGCCACCCCAGCATCAAACAGCTGGACTCTGGTGATCCTTCCGCCTCAGCCTTCCAAGTAGCCGGAACTACTGGCGCCTGCGCCCACACCTGGCTAATTTTTGGTTTATTGTAGAAACGAGGTCTTGCCACGTTGCCCAGGCTGGTCTCGAACCCACAGGCTCAGGCAATCCACTCGCCTTGGCCTTCCAAAGTGCTAGAATTACAGCCTGAGTCAGTGAGGCATATATTTTTTAGTCATTTATTTTGGAGAAACATTAGGAAAAAAGATACCTATAAATGTTCTCGCAAAATTAGGAGCCATGACTACAATCCTCAACTAGAAGAAGCTAGGCTGAAATTCCAAGTGAATCCTAAACGCTTAATGACTGGACAATTAACAAAAGTGTGTTTTTTCAGTCTCATCACATTTGGGTGTAGAGCAAAGACATTCACCCATCTTGTCACCGTGGTGTCTGGAACACAGGGCCTCCAAATGTAGCCAAACTTGGGGTCAGCCGCTTGCCACTTGAAAGCAAACTTGAGAGACCACGGGTGGTAAAAGCAAACAGGTTTATTCAAGAGCTGCCACCTGAGAGGGCAGATTCATGGCTCAGAGACCATCTCAAGTCTGTACTGGTATCAGGTCTTTTTATGTGAAGGCAGGGGAAAGAGGAGGGATTCAGGACCAACAGGTGACCCAACAGCCCCAGACATCTGGGTCCAAAGAGGTTGATATCTTCTCTGTCCTTGGTCGGGACACAATTTTTAAAAAAATCTTCAACAAAACACAAGACCTCGTTTCTACAATAAACCAAAAATTAGCCAGGTGTGGTAGCAGCTAGTGTGTCTGCTTCCTCTCTTTTCCAGAGTTAGTCTTGACGGCAGCATACTTCTTGTTCCCACGTTATCTTTCCAGCGTATCAAAATTGTTCTAGCCTACACAGAAGTCTAAAGACCCCCAAACAAAAATGGAGTTAGTTATGTTAGGTTGTGTGTTTGCTTTTGTTTTTTTCTGTCTCACTGTTACACAGAGTCATAGCAGAAGAAGAGAAAATGGAAGAGTGGCAAAAAACATCCAGGCTTGGGAAGTGGTTTATCCAAGTTCCACTGTTTCTTCTGACCCGTTCTGTTAGGCAGCATGTATTCACGTTGTCCCGACCGCAGGACGACTGTGGGCGGAGGGTGGGGTGGAGGGGAGGGGAGATGGAGCTGGGCGGCTGAGTCTTTCTGTGTCCGGAAGAGAAAGCAGGGCGGTGAGGGCTCAGCAAGGCACGGGCCGTCCTCCCCAGCTAAGTCTGGGGATGTTTACACATCGTATTCCCCCTTACAGACTCATGATGCAAATTAAATATTAAAAATCCTGAGAACACTTATAACCAGGAAACAGATCTACCATTGCTCAACCTGGTGTTTCCCAAACTTACTTAACATTATTTAGCTCAGTTGCTGTTCACAGGAACATCAGTCGATAACATCGTGGGGAAAAAATGCTAGTACCGTTAATATACATTAACTTGAAGATAAATTGCACACTCGCTCTCTCTCTCTCTGGCTCGCTCTAATTCGTCCATGACTAATAACCACTCTTTAAAACCTTGTGTGTGTGTGTGTGTGTGTATTTTGTCCACTTTCCTTCAAGGCTACCTGATCTAGGAATCAACATTTTTATTGAAATGATGTAGCTGTCAATGGACAGTCTTATTCCACGGGGTTCAGATCCTCCTGATAGGTTTTTTAAATTGATACATTATATCTGTACGTATTATGGTATATGTGAAACATGCACACACATAGAATGTTTAATGATCCAGTTGGGGGATTTAGGACGTCTATTGCCTCAAGCATGTATCACTACTGTGTGTTGGAACATTTTGAGTCCTCGCTTCTAGCTATTTTGGAATATTCAAAGCATTGCTGTTACCTATGGTCATGCTACTCTTCTGTAGAACATTAGAACTCATTCCTTCTACCTATCTAACTGTTTGTTAACCACCCTCTGTTCATTCTACCCCTCTACCCTACCACCACATCCCTCCCCAGCCTCTGATAACTCTCATTCTACTCTCTACTCCCGTGAGCTCATGAGAAGTGTTTAATTGGATCTCAGGTACTGACCTTAAAGTGCTCTGGAATGAGTTTCCCTGAGTTATGCAAAATCTTTTCAAGATTAATGGCCAACTCCTAGAAAGAAGAGTGGACATTGTGGTACGCATTCCTTTTCATTATTTGTTGAATTGATCTGTCTTTTTGTTAGTCTAATTATTTCTTGCTTTGATTAATGTTGCCTATACATTTAAAATCATTTGATATCCCTTATTGTAGTGTGTGTGTGTGTGTGTGTGTGTGTGTGTGTGTATGTGTGTGTGTGTACATGCAGTAAATAGATAATGGATAGACAGAGCATAGGTAGATCAATTAGATAGACAGACATATATAGATCGTGGTTGTGGTGATGGCATAGTTTGCAACTATATTTTTCTGGATTTTGTGCCTGTTTGCTGAGGAACTAGTTAAAGCTAATGAGAAGTACAGGAACATTCCTTGATATTTTGTTAGTCTAAAACCTGGATTTTCTAGACTCATGAAGATGTTTGCCCAATGTTGTAAAAGCAGGATATTAAATCTCATTATAATGTGTTAAACATTTTAAATATGTATTAAAAATGATGAATTTTCTGGGTATGCAAAAACAAAAAATGCTTACATATGCTATATCGTTTCCATTTATTTATACATACATACATATATATATACATACATATATATATACTTAAAATGTATATCAGAAATCTGAAAGTAATAGAAAAAGTTAAGATAACCCTTTTTTTTTTTTTGAGTCTGGGTCTCACAGTGTCACCTAGGCTAAAGTGCAATGGCATGATCACAGCTCATCTCAGCCTTCACCTCCTGGACTCAGGCGATCCTTCCGCCTCAGCCTCCCGAGTAACTGGGATTACAGGCATGAGCCACCATGCCTGGCTAATTATTATTATTATTATTTTTGTAGGGATTAGGTCTTGTTATGTTGCCCAGGCTGACCTCGAACTCCTAGGCTCAAGCAATCCTCCCACCTCCTCCTTCCAAAGTGCTGGGATTACAGGCATGAGCCACCATGCCCAGCCAAGATAAACTTTTAATATTGGACAAAAATTAATGTTAGCTGCAAGAATGCATACTTACTGACAGTCATGGAAGGTAAGTCAGAAACGTCCTGCCTAGTGTTGCCTTTGTGAATGAGCTTTCCCAAATTCAGATGGTTCCTGCCCTCAGCCTGCTTTTTCTAGCACTTCTCACAGGACCAGAAGTGCTGTGGGCCTCTTGTTGACATTCTGACTGGCTAGCCAAATTCCATTTTAAAATAAATAGTCTTATCTATTGATTATGAATTCATGTATGGAGACACTGACACATCTGGGGATATAAAGACGGAAGGCTAGCGCTCTGTGTTAGTAAATCGATGGAGGCATGAGGGAGCTGATAAGTTTGTTATTGTAGAGACTTTACCTGTCCTGGGTTCATCCTTCCATCTGCCACTACAATGGGACCCTTATTTAGGTGCCAAGACAGGTTTCCAGCCACATGACTCAATTCTAAGCAAGCAAGGAGGGAAATTAGGTGGAACTTCCAGGTTGACTCTTTTTTTTTTTTTGGTAAAGAACAGAAATTTATTTTCACACATCTGGAGGCTAAGACATCAAGAACAAAGCACAGGAAACTCCTTAAAAGGGCAAACAGAACACGGGGGCGGGGGTTCACCCTCTACCTCCCATTTCAGCTACTTGCATGCATGTGGATGGAACAACTGTAGTTCTGCATCCATGTTAGTTCCGAGACAGCTTTACATGCCGGATGGCAGATGGGAAAGACAGAAGGGTGCTAAGCTTCTCACCACACTAGACCAATCATGCAACCACCAATGGCCCATACTCTGGACTTGTGTTACAGAAAAGCAAAATAAATGCTATGTATTTACTAATCTATTTAGGATTTGCTACACGTGGTCAATCCAATCCTCAGTGATTCTCTTATCCATGAAACGGAATGATCCCAGTAGGTGAATAAATCAAGAAGTTGGCCTGAAATGCCTGAGAGTCAAATGAGTAGTGAGTGGGGCCGTAGAAAAACAGGAAGAGGGCGTGTGAGCATCGTCAAGTCGGACATTGCAATGTGCTCTCTCTGTCCACCCCTCCATCCGACAGGAACTAGCAGTCCCAATGGGCCAAAGCACAGAGTCAATGAAGAAAAAGAGGGATTGAGGATGGAACAAGTGAGAACCTGTTTATAAACCTTTTCATGTCTCAGCTAAGAAGATTGGATTTAGTGTCTTACAAACTGTAGAGTCATTAAGAATTATTTAAAAGTAAGAGGAAAAAATGACGCTTAGAGTTGAGTGGACCTTAAAATTCTCTAATGCAGTGATTTTCAGACACACTATGGGAATCCTTGTGAAGAGGGGCTCGGTGGGTGGGGGGCGCAGTGCAGGGTCTGGGCTGCTGACTTGGGTGGGAGGCCCTGGTCTGGAGTCCCTCAGTCAAAGCAGCCGTGCTTTCATCTTTTTAAGATCCCTCATGGCCTGTATCTAATCATAGTATTCCAGGCTAACAACATCGGACAGCCACCAATCTCTGCCGATTTTGAAATTGTATTTATTGGAAAACTTTGGCTCGGGGAGCCTTTGCCCATGATCCCACGGTGAGTTAGCACTTGCCATGAGTTCTGTCTACAGAACTATAGGCAGTGTCTTCCATGGCCTTGGGGTGCACACCGGAGATGTGCTTCGAGAAAGTCTTCTGAGATGTACTTTGAATGGGATAAATATCAGAGACCGGACAGCCAGTGACCAAGCCTAGTTCAGCCAGGAGTGGCGGGGTGTGCCACCTGCAATCCCGAAGCTTTGGAGACTGAGGCAGGGGGATTGTTTTTGAGTCCAGGAGGTCGAGGCTGCAGTGAGCTATGATCATGCCACTGCACTCCAGCCTGGGTGACAGAGCAAGACCCTGGCGTATAAAATAAAATCACCTGTTTCAACTGCTACTCAAAAATGGTTTTAGTAGAATGACTAAATCGGGCACCGTAAGTGGGTTCTAAGCCATTTTCATCAACAGTGTCACCAATCCTCTACTTTTGTTTACTTTTTATTTTATTTTATTTTATCTTTTTGATTTATTGTAGAGATGAGGTCCTGCCACATTGCCTGGGTGGGTCTCGAACCCGAGGGCTCAGGCAATCTGCTCGCCTCGGCCTCCCAAAGGGCTGGGATTACAGGCTGAGCCACCGAGCCCGGCCAATCCTCTGCTTTTAACTGCTTGTGCTTGAAATTCTCTGAACAATTTCTTTTTTTTTCTTCTAGTTGCTCCCTGACCTGCACGTGGTCAACACCCCGCCTTTTATTGAAGAGAACGGTTGAAGTTGTGAATTTCACTGACATGGTAATTTTGCAACCAGCAGCCTCAAAGTTTGGGTCTGATTTTTAGATACACCAATCCTGAGGCTATAAGCGATAAAAGATGATTTAGTCCAGGTATAGGCATTCTAGGTGCAGGCATTTCTGATCGTGACTTGAACTGGGAATTTAAAATCCTGAACATTTTCTTTTCTTGTTTCATTCTTTCTTCTTTCTTCTTCTTCTTCTTCTTCTTTTTTTTTTTTGTCTAGAATCCTCTTCTCTCAGATCTTTGTATGGCTTATGTTTCCTTTTTTATGTATGTATGTATGCATGCGTGTATGTATGTATGCATTTATTTATTTATTTTTAAGGCCAGTGGGAAGCCCCTGAAGGTTGTTTATTTTTCTCTTTTAAATCAGGGTTAGGTATACAAGTGGTCATTATGCAGGTACCCTTGCTGATGAGGTGTGCTCCCCCCTTCCCCAGGCAGATTCCCACTACTGCCGATCCTGCTTCCCTGGCCCCCTCCCGGCAGTTTCTCACTACTGCCGGTCCTTTTCTTACAGCATTAGGATAATTGTTCAAGGTCCGCTTATGAGTGAGAACATGTGATACTCAGTTCTTTGTTTCTGTGAAAGATCACTCAGTATTATAGACTCCAAGTCCATCCAAGTTGCTGTGAAGTTTGTGATTTTGTCCTTCTTTATGGCTGCGTAATATTTTATGATTCTGCCTACCCCTTGCAGAGCTCAAATTTTGATCCCCCCTCTGTACTAAAAGTCCTCCTGCTCAAAGCTCACTTTAAATTTCCTGAGAAAAGGCAAGGTGAGAAAGCATCTGACTCCTAGGCACAGAGAACTGAGATGAAAGCTGTCTCCTGACAACAGATTCCCCTTCCCACCACATGCTACATGTCCCAGGGACCTCTTTTTTTTTTTTTTTTTTTTTTTTAAGTCAGGATCTTACTCTGTCACCCCGGCTGGAGTGCAGTGGCACAATCACGGCTCATCGCAACCTCAACCTTCTGGGCTCAGGTGATCCTTCCACCTCAGCCTCCCAAGTAGCTGCAACTCTAGGTGCATGCAACTATGCCTGGCTTATTTTTTTATTTTTTGTAGAGATAAGGTCTTGCTATGTTGCCCAGGCTGGTCTCAAACTCCTGGGCTCAAGCAATCCTCCCACTTTGGTCTCCTGAAATGCTGGGATTACAAGCATAAGTCACCTTGCCTGGCTAACCAGTGCTCTCTCTTTATGTAATGCTGTTGCATTGCTATGAACACTTCATGTTTGTGTAGCTTGGTTCCCCAACCACATTATTATAAATCATTAAAGTTTAAATCCTTATCATCTATGGCCTTCTTTTTTTTTTCAAAGCAAACTGAAGGGGGTAGCATAGTTATACATATAGTAGACTCAATTAATTTTTCCCATAGAAGAATTTGTACCAAAACGTATTGTTTACCCCTTGATAGTTTACTTGCCCCTTTACAAAAGTTTTTAAAACATCCTGAGATGATAACCAAATTTCATTATGTGGTGGTTCAAAGCAGGAGGACTGGTCACATTTAACTATTTCATGTTGCAGGTGAGGAAACAAAAGTGTTTATTCAGATGACTTTCACTCACTCAAGACAATGAAGGAAACCATAGGCATGGCCAGGACAAAAGCCACACAGCACTCAGGCAGGGTGTCTTTAACGCTAAAGTGTCTCGTTGCCTGACTTCCCTTCCCCTGACTGTAGAAATTTAGTTTGTCTGAATTTTCCACAATACGTTTGCAGCATAGGAATAATTTCATTACTTTTGAACCTAAGTCACTTTCACACTTAATTCTTCGTAAAAATGTTTTCCAGGGTATGAAAAGAATTAGAATTTCTTATGTTTGGACTGTCTTGTAGTAAAGAGGTGGAAAATAGAATTAACTGCAACGAAATGGCATGTTATGCGTCACCTTAAAAATTATTCATTTTTTATTTCTTTTATTAAGCTGGCGTTTTTCCTCAGGATTGACCTTCAGATGATTCTGAATATTACTTTCTGCCACAGAACTGAGTAGAGACCACTGTCTGGCCTTTCTAGGGGATGAAACTACAAATTGAATTGACTTTCCTGAGGCTTGAGGCTGAGGTCACTGGGGTGTCTTTTAATGGAGACTTACAAATTGAATAGTCCAACTTGCTATCTGAAAGTTAACAGTCACCTGTAATCAAAGCCCATTTGTGCTTCGGCTTGATAATTTTAGTGATAGTTTTATTACGAGCTGATTTTAGCAGGTGTCTCTTCCAGAAGAGGCAGGACTTTTGGCAAATTATGATACGGAAAGAAAAATTGAGCAACATAAAAAGTATTGGAGTAAGTAACCAACGTTTGATGAAATCCCTTGAAAAGCATCAAGGCGACCACTCAAGAAATATGTCATGTTTTCAAAGGCATACTGATAGCATAATGGCAGTCGTGTCTGCTTGCTCACACGTCACTAAGGTCATCGTCCTGGGCCCGGTGGCAGTGAGCAGGAAATAGATAAGATGGTGCTTTCCTGCTTAAAACCTTCTTGGAAAGATAAAACAGGTAAATGGTCATATGCATAAAGTTGACAGAAGGGAGAGGTCATGGTAGGTGGTAATAATATGGCCACACAGTGGGGCAGAATTAGGATTCATTCATGAGCAAACCCATGCCCATGGGAGCAGATGACAACATCAGGAAAGGCATCCAAGTGAGCGTGATCATTGTGCCAGAGAAGAGAGAGGGCCCCGCTGGAGTGGAGTAGACCATGCTAGATGGGGTGTGGTAGGGAGCAGGCTGGAGACACTGATTCATGAAGGACTTAATAGAACTGAGTAGTGGACCCTGCGGAGAATCAATACTGAGTTTGTTCTTGAGCGATGCAATTAGATAATGACATCATTCCTCTGCAAGGATTAATCATATGGATGCATTAACATGATTGAAAGGGGAGAGAGGTGAGAGCTGGGGAAAACAGTTACAGATTTCCAGCAGAACTACTGCTGAGAGAGAAAGAACGGAGAGGAATGTATAAATCTAGGAGACACGATGAAGGACGACACAAGTGAGCGTTATGACTTAGCTGAAGAAAATGGAAGAGAAAAACACAGCAACATGCCAACCTTACAAATGACCAAATATCTCTAATGAGTAATAAAACGCTCGGTGTGTTTACTTAGCTCTGCCACCTTGACTGTTCAATGAATTTATCCATTAAAAGGTAATGTATCAACGTCAAGGCGGTATGTAGGAGGCTGGCAAATAACAGGGAAGTGGCCTCACCTGACACCACCCTCAGACAAGAGAATGCACACCCTCTGTGTTTCACGGAAAGCCCTCCATGACTGCAGAACAGGGATGATGTCATTCTCATCATGCTGCAAAGCACTGCAGGTTCCTAAGGCTTACTCTTTTACCCATGTACGAAACCTGTGTTCAAAACCCCTCCTTTCATTGAGTTTCATGCCATATCTGTCATTCTGCGATTGTGTTACTCTCAACAATTTTTGAAGCATTGATACCTTAGTCATGGCTTCCTCTACCTGCCAAGACCTGATAAAAGAAACCTCTGTTCCTCCTCTGAAGTCCTGCCATCTGATATTCCATTGTTGTTGGGTGGTCACAGCCTCCCTTTCTTCAGTGTCCTCACACCTACCAGAATCCCGATTCCAGTCACTTCTCAGTGACTACGGCTGCTGCTGCCTGCGCCAGAAACCCTCATAAGCCACCTACTCCCAACTCCCTTGCAAACCTCTTATGATCCCAACAAGGCAAAACTCCAGTCCTGTTTGCCGTAACCTGTCAATTCTCACCTATTTGAGATGCAAATATTCGTGATTGTTGACCTCAGTGGGTTCCTCAAATTCAAAAGCAGGCCTAGAGAAGAAAAGGAAGACAGTCATCTTTCATTTTTGATATCTCTGCCTGCAGTCTGCAAAAAAAAATCAACAGCAAACTGCCAGTCGGCTAAGGTTTCACACGCATGTGTGTACATGTGTGTGCTTCTAAGGAAGGATAAGGATTAAATGAGAGAGAAACCAAATCGCTTATTACGGTAAAGGAACCCTCTTACTCCCTGCCTTCTAATTTCCCCTAGCATCTTTGCTTCTCAACTGTCTTTGGTGCACCTCTAGCCTTCGGCAATAAGTGATCCTTTCTCTCCTAGAATAAGTGTCTGGAGGCCTTCCAGATAAGTGTTGTATAGCGAGAATTACAAAGAGAGCTAGGACTCGAACACTTGGCTTCCCAGTTTAAAGAAATACTAGATAAAAAAACGAAGGATAAGTGTTAAATTGAATATGTGTATATATTTGTGGGTTTCACATGTTTATACATCCAAAAAATATAAAAATAAGGAAGGAACTTTAAATTGAATGTAGTATATTTACACACTTCTCTACGCTTCTGAGTGCTACAATATTCTTTTGTTTAAGAAAGCCCTAGTCTCCAGGTGGTTCCTTGATTCTCTCTTGAGAAGGGATTAGCGTACAAGTTTTCTTGACCTGAAAAGTAACCTTTAGCTGACAAATGCATGTAAGGGAATGAAAAACAGCCGTATTTCTACTCTTACCCATTTCTTCCAGTCTCTTCTCATGCAAAAATGTTTCAGCTCTCAAAAAACCATTGTTTCATATCAGCATATGTTAAGGAAAGCTTTAAATAATTAAGGTGCTTTTCTGAAGTGCGCATACATATAAATCTAAAATTTAAGGCTAGGCAATAAAGTATTCTCTTTGAATTAAAGCGAACTTGCTGAAATGACTCATTAAACCCTTAAAAATAATTCAAACTGCAAGAATATATACTAATGAACATTTCCTATATATCTTGCAAATTAAGTTGAAAAAAACTACAGACATAGTTTTCAATATAAGAATTCTGATAAATCATACAGAGTTATGCTTTTACTATAAAAGTTCATTCACATGACATGTACATGGTCGGGTACATTTTGAGTGTGTAATTGGAAACCTCACAAAGCCCATGGTTTCACATAGGAAGATTTTCCATTTTTCTACGTGTTAATAGATTCCCCCGAAACATAAACATGTTGCAGCAAGGTGTTACTAAAGGTGGCTATCAGAATAGAAAGTGTGAAAGTTGCAGGCACCAAAATGGAGTCACTTATGTTAAATCTTAACACAATGGAGAAGACAGGCCATGGAGGACAAGCTCCCACTCATATACATCTGTAACAGGACTGATCGCAAGAACGTCAAGCTTGCAGTATTCCCGATAAGCTGCCTGCACGAGGACACTTAGTGATGGCTGTCTCTACATTTCCACAAATGCCAACTCCTGCAGTGGCTTCTGTGGCCTGTGGCCTTCTCTTCATCTTTGAATGTCTTCCTTTTGCCCCAAACCCCTCACATATGCCTACGCCCCATCACAAAACAGCCTGCATATCCCTGGCTGCAGTCCTCGGCTATGCCCTAGTATAGTAGGCATCTGTTGTGGGCACCTGTCTCTGGTAGTTGCTTTCTAGGTTGGCAATTGGAATGGCATTTTCGGAAATCCCAAAGCCCTACACAGTTCTGTCACCTTGTACTTGGCTTTATGACACCAGCCCAGTAAATCTAGAGTCATGAATGGTTCAAAGAGCAACTGAATAATATCAAGAATGACTATTTACTTATGTATTCTCTGAGTGCTAATTTTTGAGATAAGGGGCACTTTTTTGCACATATATAAATTATTCAATTTTAATTTCATTAAGACATTACAATGTTTAAAAATCTGGAGATATTAAACATGAACAAAAATTAGATTTTAAAGGGATTTTGAAATGTCATAGGAAAACAATCAAGATGACGTACAGAGAGGTGGGTACTATCAATTCCCTAGATAAAATAATTTGTGGGTAAATTAGAAATAAAAAAGCTCATTACCTTCCAGAATAAAAGGAAGAGATATTAATTAAATGCCCTGTTTTTAACTGAAGGCTGGCTAGGCATTATTAATATGCCCATTTTTGTAATGGGTGTGACAAAGCTCGGGCCACTGTCCAAAACTTACGTGGTTAGCAAGTGGCAGTAGATTTCTGAATTAAGGTTTGCGTGACCCCAAAGGCCATATATCTCCCACTATAGGAGATTTCCCTCACAACTGCAACTTTTCTGGGATACTATATGCATTTGTGAAGTATTCATTATGTAATCTTTTGAATAACCAACGTATACTGATTTATGATGCAATATGTCAGTAATTGTATAAATTAGCCCAACGTTTGGAAAAGTAAATTGGCAATCTGTAGCCAATGTCTGTGGAAGCAAACTAGGGACAAACATTCTTCTGGAAATTCCCGCCCAAATAAATGAGAAGGACCAGAATGCTGCCGAGAAAGTCTAGAATCAGGTGCTGGGATGTCTTCGGGTTTCTCTTCCTCCTCCTCTTCTTTCTGCCTTTTTTTGCCTCTGGCTTTTTCCTCTGAAACTCGCTTTCTACACAAGGCCAGACCCGTGACCCTCAACAGCTCTGGGCTTACACGGTTTTTCAAGGTAAAACAAAATCAACTTTCCACCACCTTCCCCCAACTCCCACAATTCCTGATTATAAAATTCGTAGGAAAGCAGCCTGGCAGGACCAGGGTGTCGTGTCTCTCCCCCGGACCAATCATGGTAGAGGCACGGGCCTAGCGACCGGTGATTGGCTGAGCTTGGATCCCATGCTCCTCTTTCAACCAGGCTCAAGTCAGGAAAATAAGTTCTGTAAAAGTGAAATAGGGCTGCTCCCATTAAACACATTTTTTCCCCGGGAAGGGGAAAGGACACTGTTCTGGACAAACAAGACAAGAAATGTATTTATGTATACTTCAATGTTTTCTCATTTGCTTAAGCAATTAAAATGAATTCCAGTCATTGTGACCCTCACATTTACATGATGACATCAACGTGTTTTTTTTATTATGTGTAGCAAATTATACTAAAGAAAGGAGCCCAAGGAACGTTCTATGTGTACAAAGTCCATTTTAATGCAGTGGTCAACTTCTGTTGCCACCTGACATCCCCTTTGCCCCTCATCCTCATAATAACCCAGTTTGGTTTTATAGGTGTAGACACTTCCAGCATCATCCCTCTCACTGCAACCTCCAGGTGGGCTTGGCTGTCTTAGGGCAATCCCATGCAGCTGAGCAGCGTGATTAGTTCAAGGACCCAGGCCTAATCCAATTAGCGAATGGCCATGGGGTGGGCACAGGCCTCAGACATAAGGATGAATGCAGTTCATGAGAAATTGAAGGGAGTTTTCTTGAGGCTGACGGAAACGAGGCCTTCTGAGTCTTAAGACGAGAAGATTAAGGAAAACATGTTCTCTGCTTTGCTGCACATCTTGATTTGCGGGCATGGGAATCTTGGACCTGTGGAAGGCATCTTGCAGCCTTGGAGGGGTTAGTCCTGGGGTCAAGGCAAGTCCTGGGGTTAGTCCTGGGGTCAAGGCAAGTGCCTGGAAGCGAACAGCTGCGGAACTAGAGAAAGAAACCAGCACGGTGGTGGTAAGTGAACAGAAGCTTGTTCTACCGTAGAACAGCTACCTAAACAATACACAATCCTTCTGATTTAAGTCATTTCTGGCCTTTTCTTCTGTTATTTATGTTGCAAAATATCCCAAGACACACAGTTTCAATTAAAACATCACAGGAAACAACTTACATGATCAAAGAGTGGAAAAGAAAAGTTCAAATAGTCAACAAAATATTTTGAAGACACTAACCATTATAATTATGAAGACTTTGTAGCAGTGTGTTACTATTACGTTCATAGCTAAACTCATACATTCGTCTGTTTTCCCTTTTATTTCTTGAGCAGCATCTGACAGTCGTAGTAAATGTCTTATATTCCAGGGTGAGCATAGTTAGGTCTCAGTAGGCTAACATCATTGGGAATGAGATCTTTGACGAAGATGGGGTCTCGGATGACTGATGCTTTAAATAATCAGCTAAGTGTTTTTATGGAAATGTTTCTCTGATGTTAACTCCTTCCTGCTTTTGCTGGAGTAGGGCGCATAATTTAATGTTTTTCTGGTGACTCAGGGTCGTCATTGTGCATATCAATTGTACGGCGTATAGTAAAGTAATTATTTGAGGAGACATTTGCCTCCAGAGGCTACGCTTTAAAATTCTCGGGTCAGTTTGCTGTACTTACTTTTTACGATTGTGTGGATTTCATGGTTCCTCTGACTTGCCCCTCTCGCTCAGGCTGTCAGCTGTCATTTCTTGCTGCTCTTTGATGGCCTGCCAGTGTGGTCATGCCCCCTTCTAATTTTCTGCTTCTAAATTGTTCTAGATTAGAAAGTCAAATGAGCACATTTTTTAGAACTGTATCTAAAAAAGTTTTTAGTAAAGGTATTTGTCTGATATACCCAGTTGTGAAACAAGGACATTGAGTTATTTCATTTGTGATATGTACAAACTTCAGGTCAGAGACTGTCTTTCCGTTTGTAAATTATAAAATATAGAGATCACATGTGTGTGAAAGGAATCTTAAATCTGATGTCTCTAAAAATAAATCATTTTTGGAGCACATATCTACATTGAATTAATTTGGATTTTGCCCATGTAGTAGGCTTGTTGTCAAAATGATACTTACCTTTTAGGTCTGTGATGAGTCTTAGAGCTAAGAGCACACAGGCCAAGATCTCATAGGATCCTGCAATTTGCCAAGGGCACCCAGGTGGAGTGCCAGTGGTTTTCGCTAGTTAGCCCAGCAGAGGATGGAACTGGTCTGTTATCAGGATAATGCTTTCCATGGGGCCCAGGTCTACCATATGAAAACATTTAAGTAATCCTGCTTCTTCGCTTTCACTAAAATGACACATCTTCCAGCTGAATGGATGTCTTTCATGAAATGTGAGCTATTCACAAAATACTCTTTGAATCTCTGCTGCCTTGAATTGGTATTTTTGGATTGAGATTATTCTAAGTCTCAAACAATAGTACTTAATAAAACATCAACTTGAAACTGCAAGAAGACCATCTGGAAATGACGCAATGTATACTCCATGTTTTAAATACAGTTATTCCTATAGTTACCTTTAATGTGTCTGCGTTGTTTAATAGCAGGCTTTAGTCATTGTTCTTTGCTAGTAAGGCTTTAGAGTGCTGTTTCGTGTAACAAAATGCCATTAGAAATAAAAGCTTTAACATCTAATTTGCTAACTTCAGTTTTCAGTCTGGAAATGCGGATTTATAAATTGGATCATAGAGGAAACATATCACTTGGAGAAATTTTACAGGACATGTTAAAATATATATATTGTTTCCTTTCTCATGAAGGATGAGACTTTGTTTTGAGAAGTCCTGTGGAGTTTGAGCCTCTACACAAAAGAAGTAGGGGGAGAATTTTAGAACTTTGGTTTATAAAGAAGGGATTTGCTCCATGGGAAATTTCCCCCAGACTCAGTCCATATAGATTATCCTTTAAAGCGTTTTCATCAGATTTGCCTTACTGCTTTTGGTTGAAATGAGCCTCACCCTTGAATGTTGCTGAATTTATAGCTCTAGTAAAACAAACTCTTCTGGCGTTTCCTACACACAATTGGCTTTCTTAGCTGCTCGACAGATTTGAGCTACAGTAGTTTGCTTCATTATTAAAGACATATGATGCCTGTTGTACAGATTTCCCCGTGGGCAACAGAGCTGATAAAAGAATAAAGAATTTCAAGAATCTGTATCTCGAAAATAAGTCCCAAGGTATCTTTTTTTTTTTTTTTTTGGTAGTTGGAAGGATGCTTGCGAAATAACTTTCATGTTTATTTAGCTTTGCACTTATTGCCAAGCTGTGGGAGGACACAGCATTTAGTAGGTGAAATCTTGTGCTGTCTGAAATAAACACGGGTGACTTCCACTCTTTGCCACATTTGGTGGTAGTCACGAGACCGTCCTCAGGCTGGATCTCTGTAGTCAACCCCAGCCAGAGGCCTCCCTGTCATTCCAAAGGGAGCGGACATGGCTCCATCCTGAATGCTTCAGGCTCTTCGACTTGCAGACCCTCTTTATCCAGGCAGTTCATGTGTGTAGTCAGTTGTGCCTTAACGGTGACACCTTACATCCACCCTCAAGGCTTGATGTCAGTCCCGTGGCCCTGTGACCCGAAAGTCATCGTGTTAACCCTATCAAACAACCTGGTCCTTAGCAAGGAACTCAGTGGTGGAGCCAACAGCCTGCAGGGAGCCACCTGTGCTCACAGGCCGGTTGGCAGGAGAAGACTGAGCTAACCGAGGTGTGCCCCCATCTACCAGGCTCCCTGGCCTTCCAAAGACCTGGGGTGCGGCCGAAAGATGCCTTTTGTGGTGGGAAGGGGGGCAGGGGGAATTCACAAAGATAGGACATCTGTTGGACATCAGCCCAGAAGCAGGCAATGGCAGAGTTCCAGGAATGGTTTTTCAGCTACGGCAGAGCCACTGCCAGGTAGACTTGGATCTCAGCGTTCGCAGGGAGAAAAACACTCTGCGGGTGGCAGTCCTTCCTTCAGCATTCTAGGTTGGAGGAGCCAGGGCAAGACACAGAAACCACTGCAGCTGTGCAGACAAGAGGCTGTGGCTGTTGCCTTGTACAGACAGACATGACTCATAAATACAGGTGTGGTGGTGCGTGCCTGTAGTTCCAGCTACTTGGAAGGCTGCGGCGGAAGGATCACCTGAGCCCAGCAGGTCAAGGCTGTGGTGGCCATGAGCAAGCCACTGTACTCCAGCCTGGGTGACAGAGTGAGTCACCAAATAAAAAAATGAATATTGGAGCTATGGTTCCCTAAATGTCCTTCTGTGTCCCAGTCCGGGCCTAGTCTTTCATGGAAAGTTTTGCTTATAGTAAGTATCCAGTAAACACTTGTTAAGTGTAACAATTAAGGGTGAGTATTTAGTTTGTTCTGTCCAAGTCTATTGCACATGTGGCTATGGGAAAATGCATTTCTTTAATTTAGCCTTTGCCTCAAAATTTCTCTATTCTACTTATTTCAGTTTTATGAAACTTTTCTGGCTGGAAAACTATTAAGGCAATAAAATCATGACAATTTAAGGCTAACATTCGAGAGAAAGTGTAGATTAGCCTTTTATTTCATAGATGAGGAAAGGGTGATCCATAGAAGTGGCACATTTTGGTAAGAGTGACAGAGTTAGCTGGTTGCAGAAGCCAAGACTGAACACTGGGTTAAACTTGCCAGGCAGGGTGGCTCATGACTGTAATCCCAGCACTTTAGGAGGTCGAGGCAAGAAGGTTGCCTGAGCCCCTGGTTCGAGACCAGCCTGAGCAACATGGCGAGACCTTGTCTCTACAACAAATAAAAAAATCAGCTGGGTATGGTGGCATGCACCTGTAGTTCCAGCCACTTAGAAGGCTGAGGTGGAAGGATTGCCTGAGCCTATCAGGTCAAGGCTGTGGTGGCTGTGAGCATGCCACTGCACTCCAGCCTGGGTGACAGAGTGAAACACCAAATACACTAAAAATTAATATTGTGTTTTCCACTTTTTATATAACTGGAATGTGACTTGATTTCTTAATATGCTATGGGCTGAGAGAATGACTTTGCATGTATTATTCTGAAAAAATTAAACCTTCTTCAGCACTTATTTAATAGGCATCATTCTGTATACATAAGTTATTTCAATCAATCGTCACAGCTAGCCTATGAAGTAACTTATCTTAATTGTATGTCATATTATGTATATAAGAAACAATTTTGCTTGTTGTTATATATAAATTTTATATCTATCTATCATCTATTTAACGCTACCTACTTACCTATCAGCCCACCTATCTGTTTTTGTGACCACAGAAAATAAAGAGATGCAGAACTCATTAAAAATAGCTACAGAATAGTCTTTGTAAGAAGACTAACTCTATTTCACTTAATAAATCAAGACAAATACCCAGAAATTAAGCTTAAGCAAAAAACAATCACAAGCCGGGCTCAGTGGCCCAGCCTGTAATCCCGCGCCTTGGGAGGCTGAGGTGAGTGGATTGCCTGAGCCCGCGGGTTCGAGACCCGCCTGGGCAACTTGGCGAAACCTCATCTCTACAATAAATCAAAAAATTAGCCGGGCATGGTAGCGCGCGCCTGTAGTTCCAGCTCCTTGGAAGGCTGAGGCGGGAGGATCACCGGAGCCCAGCAGGTCGAGGCTGTGGTGGCCGGGAGCGGCCACTGCACTCCAGTCTGGGCGACAGAGTGAGATTCCAACTCAAAAAAACCAAAAAAATCCAATCACAATGCTTGGATAAAATCACAGCATCCTCAGCATAGACAACACTGTAATTTTAAAAACAA
>CAUYQG010078539.1:0-13706 GCA_963574415.1 Tarsius wallacei | reverse complement strand
AGAATCAGTTGGATATTCATCAAGATAAAAATAACAGTTTGAATCTTCATCTGAAATAGCATAAAAAGTTATCATAATTGCTATTCTGACTGGAGTTAGGTGGTATCTCAGTGTGGTTTTGATTTGCATCTCCCTGATGATTAGTGAGGCTGAACATTTCTTCATGTGTCTGTTGGCTGCTCAGATGTCTTCCTTTGAGAAGTGTCTCTTCATATCCTTTGCCCATTTTATAATGGGGTTGTTTGTTTTTTTCTTTACAGCAATAGGGAAACACCTCTTATCAACAAGGGTGCCTGAACAAAGCATATTTGTATACCTAACCCTTAACTGTACTCCACAATATCATAATAAAAAATACTGATTATAAAAAAAAAAGAATTTGGATGAGCAAAGTAAAAAAAAAAGTTATCATAACAATTTGGAGTAATTATGACTTATATCTGTCTTCCCTGCTTGCTCTAAGTATATTTTACATCAGTGTATTTTATCTTTATTCACTTGGCCCTAAATGCTAGAAATCTAAAAATTATGATTGACTATTCCCTATCTTCAAGACATGACTCCCAGTTTGTTATCCAGTTTCCCAACTTTAACTCAGAACATCTGTCATATATTTTCTCTTCCCACTCAAACTGACTTAGTTCAATGCAATAGTCTTCTAGCTAGCCTCCTGTTTTTATTCTATTTGAGTCTATCCTATAGTCAACACTGCTCCTAGAATAGACTTTCTAAAACAGAAAAATTATTTCCTTGATTATAAACTTTGATGACTCCCATTGTGTATAGAATCAGGTCCAACTCCTTAATATATCACCAAGATCCTGAACCAGGACCAGGTCTGCCTTCCATGTTCATGAACCACTAACCCCCTCCATGGACCCTCCCCTTTCAGTTGTATTTCTCTGAACATACTTCATGCTTTCTTATCTTTGCATCTTGGATTTGCCTTCTAGTTTTTCTGGATTGCGTTTCCTTTCTTTTACCCAGAGCATTCAGATTTATGATTCAAAATCTTCTGAAATATCACCTCCATATACATTATCTTTCTTGATTCCCTCAGACAGAAGAACCAGTTAACCGGTCTCCTGAGTTACGTTTATATATTATAAGATTTAATCTTATTTTTTAATGCTTGCCACATGATAAGAAAGAGGTCCTTGAGAGAAGGGACTGAGTTTTAATAATCTATATGTCTCCATTGCCTAGCTTACAGCCTAGCACATAGTGAATGGATGGGTAAATGAAAAGAAATCAGAGTTGTTCAACACTAGATAAAACTATGAAGCAAGCAGCAGCATACAACCTTGGTCATCCATGTAGGGATTTTATGCTGCTTTATAACCATTCTTGGTGTTACTCAAGCCTTTCCTTCTTGGTGGAGAATGCAAGAGTGCAGGGCTTTGAATCTTCTTTTTTCTCCAAAATTTAATTGCAGTGAAGTGTAGTTAAAAGCATGGGGATCAGACTAATTGCAATTAAATCCTGACCTTATTATTTACAAGCTGTGCAAATCTGTGCAATTATTTAATATCCTTGTGCCTTAGTTTACAATTATATGAAATATTTGATTATGTACCCAATATCATAGCATTGTGGTAAAAATTAAATTAGTAAGTGCATATGAAGCAGCCAGAATTCTGCCTGGCATGCCCTCAACAAATTTTTAGTATAATTATTAGTTCTGGGTCTCAATTACCTAGGACTTTGCTGATCAGTGGCAGGTTGGTCTTACAAATGCACTCTTATTGAGAATCTTAATGATTGAGAACAATACAGTGTTTTTTGTTTTCTAGTGGCAATGTTTGCATTTAAATAGCTTTAATGAGACATGCCAAATATATGATTAATTTGTAGAATTTTTGATCACTATGAATTATTTCAGGTGAGAGTATTGGATGAGTCTTTTCCATCAAATCACAACTTTCTCCATTAAGTGCTTACTAAAGATTTTCTCTTATCTCTGTATGAAGGTGGATACTGAGGGCTTAAAAAGAAAAAAAATGAAAGAAGAAAAAGATAAAATCCCACCAAGCATGGAGAAAGCATTTGTTAATCTAAGAAACATAATATTTATCTGTGGAAGATTGAACTTTAAATATTGTACAAGCTGGGCATGCTAGCTCACGCCTGTAATTTCAGCACTTTGGGAAGCCAAGGCAGGAGGATTGCTTGAACCTAGGAATTTGAGACCTAGGCAACAGAGTGAGACTTTGTCTGTGTAAGAAAAAAAATTAGCCAGGTGTGTGTGCGGAGGCGGGGGGTGGGGGGGTACGGGGTGGGGAGGACAACTTTAGTCTTAGCTACTTTGGGAGGCTGAGGCAGGAGGTTTTCCTGAACCCAAGAGTTTGAGATTGTGGTGAGCTGTGATCATGTCACTATGCTCCATCCTGGGCAACAGAGTGAGATCCCCAACTCAAAAATATATATATTGTAGAAATTCAAAGAGAAAATACAAGGAGGGAACAACACCTCTCGGAATTTATTTTTAAAAAATTGTTTATTCATCATTACATGTTTAAACTTTAGTCACCTTCAAAGTACTCTCCGTCTGATGTAATACATTTATCAAGATGCTTTATTTCACTGCTTAAAAGTTTTTGAACGAATCAATTTTGATGCCTTTTATGCTTCTGCCGCTTTTTTTTTCACCTCTTCCACATTGACTTCTGTGTCGTTTTGGGTCAAAAACTGTGGAACACTCAGCAAGGTGTGGGCAAGTGCACCTGAAATCAGTCACCATGAAATGGGCAAACGCTTTGAAAGAATCACCAAAAAAGATCCTCTCACAACAATACCAGCTAGTACACTGAAGTTGATGGCTTTTAGAACGCTTACCTAGTGAAAGAAGTCTTACTACAAGGGGCTTGCCCTCCAACAAGTAATTCCAGGTTTTATTGTGTGTGTGTCCCCCCTAGAATAGTGGATTTAGAATAGTCATTAAAAGATTCTTGGAGGAGGCATGTGAAAAGAGTACCATTACTGATAGGTAGAGTTAAAATGGAAGGATAAGAGACAGAGAGAAATGAAAAAGCACAGTATAAACTGTAGACAACAACTGCCTATTAAATGTACGGGTATTGCTGTCAACAAGTGTTCTGCATGTATTTACTCAACTATTCTCCAGAATTCCTCTAAAGTGGGTATTATTCTACATCCCAACGGAGCAATTGCAACACTTTCTTTTTTTAATTCGTCCTGCTTGTTCCAACAAAGAATCTCCATGTTTAGCAATTTGCATTGAATGACCTGGAATATGGTTTGAGGTAGTCTGGATCCATATAACACTGACACCTCAGAGATTTTGATAGCACTTTTCAAACGATAAGTAATAGGGAACTTGAATGATCATCAGTTAGACTTCCTATCTATAAATCTGAAGAGTGTAGGTGGATTATGGATTCCCACTTGAAATCCAATGAGGCAAAAAACCCAAGGCTGTTTTTCTTTCATGATAGGCATTTGAGGAGGTCTAAAAAATGCAGTCACCCTGAAAATAAGATACAAAGAATATGAAATTGAAAATCAAAAACATATTCATTTGTTAATTCATTAATCCATTCACTGTCAGGCAATTTGTTAACAATTGGTAGTGCAGAGATGAATGATAGTTCATTGCCTTAAAGTGCACACTGTCTAGTGGGGAAGACAAGTGTTGGCTGTCATTCTGAAGTCTATGGTATGAACTTGAGTGAGTCCCTCAATTGCTCTGATCCTCTACTTCCTCATTGATAAATGAGGATGAAATCTCCTATGTTGTGAGGTTTCTGAGACAATTAAAGATGGGTTGCTGTTAAACTGTCCTAAAACAAGTCATCACTGAATAAAACAACTGTTATTGCTATTATGGTGGTATGTGAAGAGGGTTGAAGTTACGGGACTAACTTGCACCCTCAAACAAGGGTAACAGGGAACCAAAGAAGGATATTTAGCAGGGATATGAGAAGCCAACTTTTCATATTAGAAAGTTCACCTTGGTAGCAAGATGGAGGCTGGGAAGCAAGGGAACTAAATCGAAGTATACAATATATATATATAGAAATTATTAAAATAAAAGGCCGAACTCGGTGGCTCAGCCTGTAATCCCAGCGCTTTGGGAGGCTGAAGTGAGTGGATTGCCTGAGCCCGCAGGTTCGAGACCCGCCTGGGCAACTTGGCGAGATCTCATCTCTACCATAAATCAAAAATTAGCCGGGTGTGGTAGCGCGTGCCGTGGTAGCGGCCACTGTACTCTGGTCTGAGTGACAGAGTGAGACTCCAACTCAAAAAAAATTTAAAAAATAAAATAAAATAAAATAAAATAAGAGGGCCTAGAAGGTAAAGAGAGGTTGCGGACATGGTACAGAGACAAGATACATTTGGCAATAGACTAGGTTTTTCTATTTTAAATATATCTTAAACAAAGCTCTTTCATGGGATTTGAAAATGGAATCCTAGAGAAAACAAAGTACGAAAAGAAGTATTTTTTGTGGACAAATTCTCTTTAGAACATTTTTCTTGGTTTTGGGGCAGCAAAAAGGTAAGTGTTCTGGATGTTAGTTTTTCGCTTTTGAGTTCTCTCCATGCCCCCTTTCCTGAGAAACACCAGGGGTCACTTTATCATGGCTACTGGGCATCCTTCCACAACTTCTTTCTAGCACGTCTCACTACATTGCACTTATTTTTGAATGTCCCCTCCGACAGATGAAGAGCTTAGCGAATGAAAAGTGCCATTTTATGAATCCCCAGTACTTAGATAATGGATGACACAGAGGAGGAATTGAGTTTTTGCTGTATAAATAAGCAAGTAAAGAAATGAAAGCACAGAAATTAAACATGAGATCTCTGGAGTAAGACTGACAAGTTTTGAATCTGGACTCCACCACCAATTACTAGCAGAGTAACAACCTTCTAAGCCTGCTTCCACACCGATGAAATGGAAATCACAATACCATAGCATTGCAGTTAGGTTAGATGACACAAATACATGTAAAGTGCTTAGGCTTCTCCTTGACATATGATAAGCATTAATTTAATTGAATGAGAGCTGCCATTGCTACTATCAATACTATTATCATGAACACAACTGGACTTTATTTTTTATTTATTTTATTTTATTTTATTTTATTTTATTTTATTTTATTTGAGTTGGAGTCTCATTCTGTCACCCAGACTGTAGTGCAGTGGCCGCTCCCGGCCACCGCAGCCTCTACCTGCTGGGCTCTGGTGATCCTTCCGCCTCAGCCTTCCAAGTAGCTGGAACTACAGGCGCGTGCTACCACGCCCGGCTAATTTTTGACTTATTGTAGAGATGAGGTCTCGCCAAGTTGCCCAGGTGGGACACGAACCCGCGGGCTCAGGCAATCCACTCACCTCAGCCTCCCAAAGGCGCGGGATTACAGGCTGAGCCACTGAGCCCGGCTCATAACCAGACTTTAATTCCTAACTATTTACCCTCCTCTCTCCACTCTCAGCTGCCCAATACAACTCTGCTATGAAAATTGCTTTGGCGAAATCAATGTTTATGATAACTGAATTTGATGAGGCAGTAGGATGGATTGATTTTTATTTTCTTTTATTTTGCCTACTTATTCTGTCATTCTCTGTCTTTATGCAATCAAAGTCTTAGGATAGAATACATTTAAATATATATATTACATCCTGTAGCATATGCGTCTATTTATATATTTCCTCGCCACAGGGAAATAGTAAGGATCAGCTCACTGTGTATCCAGAAACAGAAACAGTTTGGCCTTATTGAGGTAGTAAGGCAAGAGTTGTCTTTGAAGAATTTGACCAATATAATCATGAGTCACTGGGACAATTGGGAAGTAGTTTTCACAGCTTTGTTTTCTTACCAACTTAGCAAATGTGAAGGATGAAACCCAATATGTGGCAAAGGCTCCCTTTGTATACTCTCTCTAGCATCTTCCACATTTCCAAGTTATTTGTTTGAGAAGCACACTTTGTGCTTTTTATTAAACACATGATTGGGCTGGATTTCTCTGTGTTAGGAGACTTAATTTGCCAGTGAACTATAGCTTCAGGTTGGCCATCTGGAAAAATAAACTCCTTAACAGCCATGTAATTTGCCCTTTGTCTGGTTTCAGGCAGTGGATTTTTGGGGATTAATATTGAGCAAACAGCAAGCGGGCGCTTTCCTGCCTCCTTGAAGCCCTCTGCTTTCTCTCAGGGCATCTTGCTAAGTTACAAGTTAACAAATGGTTCTTACTCTGTAATGCCTTTGTCAACACTATGTATATATGAACTTAATTTTCAATATAACAAAACAGCTTTCCTTTTCTACTCAGGAAGGCAATGCCATATGGACCAAAGCCTGAGGTCAGAGAAAGCATATTGCCTGGAAGGCAGGCGAGTGTACCAGCTGTGCCCATGCACCAGAAGGTGAGGGGGTGGCTGGAGGAGACCTTTCTCTCTCAGCTCATAATACTTAGCTCCCACCCCCCTCCCCAACCCACCGAGTTCAGAGCCTGGATGTTTGGGAAATGTCACAGGAGACAATTCCAATGTTTTCCTAAAACTAATTGCAAATTTTCCTCAAATTTTAAATACCAGATTGCCTTTGTAAAAGTTCAGCATATAAGAAGTAGAGCTTGATAACCCTATGTCAAAAACCCTGTGTGTTTGGATAAACGCCACAGTTCCCGATAACATGCTCTAATTCCAGGTCCAAGAATAGCTGCAGAATCATTCTCTTCTTTCTTTGATAAGAAAGCAACTAGGAGGACGTTCTAACTGTAGTTAAAACATAGGGAGAGGGGGCAGATAGACCTGGGTTCCTAGCTGCTTCTGGAACATATTAGCCAAGCGACTGTAGCTGAATTATCTTACCCTAAACTTCAGTTTTGCATCTGTATAAGGAGATAATACAAGTAGTAATCATAGAATACTTTCCAAAGGATTATGATGATTACACGAGACTAGGTAGGTATGTAAATGTGCTAACATAAGTCTGGCAAAAGTATCCCGTTGCTTTTAAAAATAAAATTAAGTAGGCCAAATTTACATTTGTTAGGCTTATAACATATTCCTATACACTGTGCTGTTTTTAATCTAATAATTATACCCACTTTCTTTTTTATTTTTTAATTTATTTTTATTTATTTTAAAGATGTGGGGTACAATTCAGGATTAGGTAGATAAAAAATCATCAGGCAGGTAAAGTTTGGGCCTCCCTGTGGACCTCACTTCACCTGGTTTGAGATCAGCTACCATTTTGGACGTTATGTGCCCCCCCCCCGCCAGCAACATTCCACTACTGCCAAACTCTTTCTTATAGTATTATGATAAATGTTCAGGGTCCACTTTTGAGTGAGAACATGTGGTAGTCAGCTTTCTGTTTCTGTGCTAGATCACTGAGTATGATAGACTCTAAATCCATCCAAGTGCTGTGAAATTCATAATTTTTTCTTCTTTATGGCTGCATAGTATTCTATCATGTATATGCACCACATTTTTTTTTTTATCCAGTCCAGTTTCAATGGGCAGCATGGCTGGTTCCATGTATTTGCTATTGTGAATAATGCTGCAATAAACATGCATGTGCAGGTGTCTTTTTTATAGAATTATTTGAGTTCCTCCAGGCATATCCCCAGAACGGGGATTACCGAGTCATATGGAAGGTCAATGTTGTTTTGTTTTGTTTTGTTTTGTTTTTGAGTCGGATATTCCCTTTGCTGTCCAGGCTGGAGTGTAGTGTCATGCTCATGGCCACCTCAGCCTTGACCTGCTGGATTCAGGCAATCCTTCCACCTCAGCGTTCCAGGTAACTGAAACTACAGGCATAAGCCACCACACCTGGCTAATTTTTTGATTTATTGTAGAGACAAGGTCTCGCCAAGTTGCCCAGGTTGGTCTCAAACCCCTACTCTCAGGCAATCCTCTCGCCTTGGCCTCCCAAAGTGCTGGGATTACAGGCTTGAGCCACTGTGCCTGGCCTCAATTTTTAGATCTTTTAGAAGTCTCCACACTGTTTTCTACAGAGGTTTAATAATTACAACCAATTTCTAAGATTACATTCCGTGTCAGGAATTCGGCCAAGGACTTCATAACTCCTAATTCATGATACAGGAATTACTGAAATTCAGAGATATTGATTAGTGTTTCCAAGTACACTTGTGAAGCCAGGATTTAAACCTGGATTTTAGACTTTGTTTTCACCAAATTGCTAAACTCCTGACTCTGGGAAAAAATATAAAACCACATTTAGTTGTCTAAGTGTTTAAATGATGACTTAGTAATTTCATACTATTTCTTACAGTCTTCATAGAACAAGGGACACAGGTACTTCAGCCAATGTACTTTATTTTCACTCAATGTGTGTGCTGAGTGTCTCTATTCAAGTCTAATGCCAATGAAACCAACTGCCTTCAGATAGTCCACCAAAGAGTTTCACTGTTGAAGTTAAAATCTGTTGTATTGTTCAACTCGGTATTAGTTTGCTAGAGCTGCTATAGCAAAGAATCACAAATTAGTGGCTTAAAGAGCATAAATTGTCTCACTGCTCTAGAGGTCAGAAGTCTAAAATCAAGGATTGGTTCCTTCTGAAGGTAGTGAGAAAAGAATCTGTTCCAGGTCAATGTTCTTGTCTTGTAGATGGCTATCTTCTCCTTATGTCTCTTCATACTGTCTTCCATTTTACACCTCTCTGTGTCCGAAATTTCCCCCTTTTAAATAAGAACAATAGTTCTATTGGATTTATGACTCATTTTAATGACAATACTTTAGACTGATTATCTCTGTAAAAATGCTATCCTCCAAATAGGGTTATGTTCTGAGCTACTGGAGGTTAGCACATCAACATGTGAATTTTGGTGGGGCACAATTCAATTTATGACGTATTCGTTAGAGGGAATATACCTTGGTCTGTTGCCGAGTTTAACTTGTGGGTTGAATTAGAATGGAGGTTACCATCAGCCTCCATCTTTAACCTCAGGGCTGTTTTTCATGGTTTTTACTCTCCTTTTTTGGTCATTTTTTAAAACATATTTTTTATTTTAAAATTGTGGGGTACAGTTAAGAGTAGGTATACGAATATGCATTTTGCAGGTACCCTTGTTGATGAAGTGTGCCCCCAAAAGATACCTGCACATGTATGTTTATCGCAGCATTGTTCACAATAGCAAGATCATGGAGCCACCCATGCTGTCCATCAAAAGAGGACTAGTTTATTGTTTTTAATTGTTTGCTTTTAATTATTCAAGGCTGTAGTAGTCTGTTTGTTTTGAGACTTGTTTTTAGATCATGTTCACTTAATCTTTTGACAGATATTCCTTTGAATGCTAGAAACTGAAACATAAGCAAATAAAACTATGTGCACATGCACACACATCAACAAGAACACACAAAAAAAGAGAACCACTTTTCCCAGTCTTTGCACACAAGCTCTGTCCTGGAGCAATCCTTCACTGACTATACTTTCTCTGAGCCAAAGATCAGTTGCAAAGTGAAAGTTTAAGGCCTTCTCTGGACTTTTCTCAGTGTGCATTTTTTCTGGTCATGCGTATGGCTTTTTAAATTTTCCCATAAGTTCTTTATTCTCTGTCATGTGTGGCCACTGAAATATGTGTTTCTTTGGCTTGTCAATTAATATCTTGACAAAATTTTCTTAAATGTCTGGAGAAAAAAAGAAAAAAGTAAGAAGAAAATACTTTTCCAGTCTCTGTGGAGTGGTTCTGTGTTTACTACCTAGCCAGTCCATTTACAACTTCACTTTAACCTTCACTTTATACATGCCTTGGCCCAAATCTCCAAAGATGGAGATTTCTCAGGCTTTTTGTAAACAGGTGCCCAACTCTGGACAACCTGTAACTTTCATGATTTCTCAATATACACAGACATTTTAAAAATCCATATTATCCCAAATACATCTTTTTCCAATTTCTTTCCTAAAATCTTTGCTCTGCCTATTATTTCTCCTGAATAGTTCTGCTTTAAGGTGGCCAGTACTTTTGTTTTTAAATACTTTCTGCAAATGCTGCCTAGGAAAATACCCCAGTTCTGGGAACACTGAGTCAGATGAAACAAAGGCATCTCTTTATGCTAGTCTTTTAGTTTTCCACTAGACAAACAAAAACAGTTTGTCATGATTTTTAAGAATCAGGCCTGCATTGTTTCCTTTGGCCCTAGCAACCTGCACCAGGAGTGCAGGCTTCTGACTTCTTAGGTACCACCAATCTACAGTTGAAGGATGGTAGGCAGACAATCTGAAATGCCACAGTTCTCTCTTACCACAGTTCAGCCACTTTTATTCTTTATTAACCTTTCGTCTGGTCGTAATTTTTTTTTTTTTTTTTTTGAGTTGGAGTCTCACTCTGTCACCCAGGCTGGAGTGCAGTGGTTATAAATTTTTGACCTGATTCTATTGTTCAGCAATTGCTGGTTCTGCCAGTTTTTGAAAAATTTATTAGTTTTTGTGAAAGAACTGAGCCCTATAATTCCCTACTCTTCCTTTTTTAGAATTATAAGCTCCCTGAAACTCACTGCCTTTAAAACAACCTTCACTATTGGGAAGTTCTTCCTCAGATTAAGCTTAAGTAGATTTTGTAGTTTCACATAGTGTGTCTCCTATCTGCTAGTTAGGCATAATAAAATAAATCTCATTTATTTTCCTTTGGCTGGCAACCCCTCATATTTGTCAAGTCTGTGATCATGCTCATGCGAAAATTTCTAGTTGATAGACTTGGCAAATTCCAGTTCCTTTTACTGTTGCTTCTAATGCTGTGGTTTCCAACACATTTATGTCTTATTTGCACTCCTCTGTTTCTTCTTAGGTGACAAGCAGATGAGGATCTTCTAAATTCAGTACACTACTTCTATGATAGTAATTTTTTTTTTTTGAGTTGGAGTCTCACTCTAGCCCAGACTGGAGTGTAGTGACCGCTCCCGGCCACCACAGCCTCCACCTGCCGGGCTCAGGCGATCCTTCCACCTCAGCCTTCCAAGTATCTGGAATTACAGGCGCGCGCTACCACACCCAGCTAATTTTTTATTTATTGTAGAGATGAGGTCTCGCCAAGTTGCCCAGGCAGGTCTCAAACCCGCGGGCTCAGGCAATCCACTCACCTCAGCCTCCCCAAGCGAGGGATTACAGGCTGAGCCACCGAGCCGGCTTATGATAGTAATTTAAGATCCCATTCACTTTTTGGCAACAACACAGTGTTGATTTACATTAAGCCAAATCTACTCAACCCGTAAGAATGTTTCACAAATGTTGCTATTAAATTTGGTCCCATCTCCATCTTCAACTTGAACATTTGCTTTTTGTCAATATACCCAAAAGTCACTTAACTGATTAAGGTCTGAATTTCTTTACATAAAAAATTATAATACTCAGGGTTTTAGTACTTGCAATGTGAAAATACTCTTGTACGTGTGTGAAGTATTATTCTTTCTTCTTTCATTCCTTTACCCTTTCCTAACTACTAGGTGCTTTAAAAAAACTAATGACTAGGTTCAACCCCCAGATATTTTTATTTAATTGGCCTGCATCATGTTCTGGTCATTATGATTTTAAAAGTAGTTGATTCCAATGTGTAGCCCAGGTTAAAATCCACTGCCTATGAGGAAAACAATAATAGAAAAACATATGATGAAAGAAACTAACATTTACTCCAAGGTATTAAACTTTCTACCACCTTATGAAATTAGGTATTATGTATTATTCTCATCCATATTTTATATTGAGAAAGTCATAGCATAGGAAGGCTAGGAAATTTGCCTATATAAGTCACACAACAAGCCTCAGAGCTCAAGATCAAATCTAGAGAGTCTGACTTTGGAACTCAGGAGCTGAACCATGACAGAGCTTCTCCTCCTGGCGTTCAGGTGTGATTTTTGCTATTGCTGTTCTAGTTCATGCAATTCTCAGTCAGCATTGGAGCATTGTACCTATTGGATATTTGTCAGATGAGACTTAGTAGAGTTCCAAAAAATGCCTGTGGTCAGTGAGGAAACAGCCAGCAAGAAGAATAGACCGTGGAAGTAAAAGAATAGCAGTAAAAGGGATAAACAGAAAACTGAGTATCAGAGAAATCAGAAAAAATACTCGAATGTCAGAGGAAATGGCAATAGAAAACAAAAGTAGACTAAGACCCAGGAAAAGCAGTCAGATTCCTGAAACTTTGCCAGCAATTATTTTCTATATCTTTGTCTAGGATTTGCACAAGAGATTAAGAGCAGAATAATGCCTGTGGGTTTTGGGGACTTGCATAAGTATAGTATGGAGGCTAAAAACATGGGATGTTTGAGTGACTTCTAGCATTCCAGCTCATAGGGAGTAAAGGGCAAGAGGAGACATGACCATAAACTACAGAAAAAGTAAGTAATCTATTGTGCTTTTTTGTTATGGTAAACTGCACATGACATAAAATTTATTATTTTAAACAATTTTAAAACGTAAAATCCAGTGACATTAAGTATAATCATATTTATAACATTGTGCAGGCATTAACAGTATCTAATTCCAGACCTTTTTCATCACCCCTCAGAAGCATAATCATTAAGTAGTCACTCCTCATTGTCCTGTCCTTCTAATCCCTGAAAACCAGAGATCATCTTTCTGTTCTATAGAATTACCTATTCTGGATATTTTGTATAAATGGAATCCATACAAAATGCGGACTTTTGTGTCTGACTTTTTTCACTTAGCATAATGTTTTTAATATTAATGTTTCATGAATCATGAATCATGCTTTATTCCTTCTATAGCAAAATGATACTCCATTTCATAGATTCACTTTATGTTTTTCCTGTTCATCCATTGATGGAAATCTGGGCTGTTTCCATTTTTGACTATTGTGAATAGTGCAGCTATAAATATTTCTGTGTAAGTATTTATTTGAACACTTGTTTTCAGTTGTTTTTGGGTATATGCCTAGGAGTAGAATTGATGGATCATGTGATAATTCTATGTTTAACTTTTTTAGGAACCATCAAAATGTTTTTATCTTTAACCTTTTTCACCAGCAATATGCAAATATTCTAATTTCTTCAGTCTTGCCAGCACTTTTTTTTTTTTAAAGAAGTGGTGTACAATTCCAGGTTAGGTATACAAATGTTCAGTATGCAGGTACCCCTTGTGAGGTGTATCCCCCTCCAGAAGATTCCACTACTGCCAATCCCGCCCCTGCTCCCCCTCCCCCAGCAGTTTTCCACTTCTGCCAATCCTTTTCTTGTAGTATTACGATAATTGTTCAAGGTTCGCTTATGAGTGAGAATGTGATACTCAGTTCTTTGTTTCTGTGATAGATTGTTCAGTATTATAGACTCTAAGTTCATCCAAGTTGCTGTGAAGTTCATAATTTGTCCTTTAATGGCTGAGTAATATTCTATCATATATATGTACCACATATTTTTTTAGCCAGTCCTTTTTCAAAGGGCAGCACAGTTGGTTTCATGTTTTTGCTATTGTGAACAATGCTGCATTAAACATATGTATGCAGGTATGTTTTTTCATAGAGTGATGTGAGTTCCTCTGGGTATATTCCCAGTAGGGGGATTGTGGGGTCATATGGAAGGTCAATTTTTAGAACTTTTAGAAATCGCCAAACTGTTTTCCACAGAGGTTGTATTAGTTTACACTCCCACCAACAGTGTAAAAGTGTTCTCTTTTCCCCACATCACTCTATGAAAAAACATACCTGCATACATATGTTTAATGCAGCATTGTTCACAATAGCAAAAACATGAAACCAACTGTGCTGCCCTTT
>CAUYQG010078529.1:0-31106 GCA_963574415.1 Tarsius wallacei | reverse complement strand
GTAATGCCTCTGCGGTGTCCGTGGACAAGTTCCGTGTGGGGGAGCAGGCCCCCTGGGAGAGATCTGGAGTCTTTCTGTGTCCTCTTCTGCGGAGGTCTCACAGACCACGCTGCCCGGTCGCCATCTTGGCCCCTCCCTCCGAGAAGTGACTTCTTAAGCATCACACTGGTCCTGCTGCAGTCCTGGAAGCGGCATTCCATCAGAAAAGAAATCAGCACTTACGACCTAACTGAGTTTCTCAATGACGATGAAAAGTATTTGAATGTGCTGTCCTAGTAACACTGGCTGACCCTGGGGAGCTGCCTTTACTCATTAATAGCAGTTCCTGAGTTTTGCCAGTTAATACGAGACACTCTCCAGAGACATGCTCCATCACTCCTCATTTGGCTCCAAGGATCTTGATTGCAACTCAGAGTCTCAGAATTTAAGAGGAAGGGAGGAGGGAGAGAGGTAGCTGAGAAGGAGGCCAGGTGTTCAGGGAGAGGAAATGGATGGACTGATGGAGGAGGGTGACCAGACACACGGAAAAGCATAAAGAAAGACATAAGAAGGCAGAACAAGCCCAATACAAAATGCAGAAAGGGAGAGAAGGCGAGGCTGAGGGAAAATGACATTTTTCAAAGCAGAGCTCATCATTCTTTTGTCAGACATGATAGTTATTGGTTTCTAATGCCACTGATGGGGCTTGTCTCACATTCTGAAGGCTGTCAATGGTTATTTCCTAAAGGACCCCTGAATGGAACAGAGGCGTGGGTTAGGTTAGCAGAGGAACTGAAAGGAGAGGGAAGTTGCTTTTGAATTTGGAGAATGGTTTCTAGGAAGGAAGGCTGTTATCCAAGGAGAAAGATGTAGGACCCCTTCTCACAAAAGCAGCACACATTCAGAGATGCCTGCAAAGAATTGTCTAATAAAATTTCAGAGAAATAATTTGAGGGTAGTGGAGAGAAAATAAAGGCTTATATCCATATTATCATGCCTGTGCTTAGTAATTAAGTCCTTTTTTTTTTTCAGTTTCCCTCATTCTTGTTTGTGCCTCTATTTTTTTTTTTGCATGGGAGAAAAAAAGGCTCACATGTTTGAAGCAAAAAATAAATAAATAAAGATAAGTAATTTCCATACTATATTATTGCATCAGAAAAATTAAAATTTAGTGTTATAAATCTTTTTTGTTCACCAAATACGCTGTCAATTTGAAGAACAACTGTTTGGTTCTTTCTACTTTATCAAGTGTGAGTTTAATTAATCACAATGGAATCCTATTCAAACTACTTTCCAACCCAAGAGGCAATTGTTTCCTATCGCAGAATGTTTCCTTCTAACTAAGGACGGCACTAAACTGGAGAAAACATTAAAACCCTGATGCGCGTCATAATGAACTCCATGCAAAGTAGTTATATTAATGTAATGGAGTTGAGATCTTAATTGCACTCATGTTTATATTTGCAACCTCCTTTTTTAAAGCCTTTTTATTTTACTAAATGATTTGAACAACGAGGTAGGAGAGGTTACATGCCCTGCTAAATAGAGATGGTTTTCATCACACTAAAGCAGGAGAAATGAATCTGGGAGGGAAGACTAGCTAATTTAATTTTGTAAAGTAGGTTTTATTCTCAGTTGATAATGGCTAAAATTGCTCTGTGAAAGCAATCTTTCCAGAGCCAGAAAATGTTCCCTGGACGCTTAAAAAGGAGCATGTCCAAGAGCCCTTTCTGTTCTTCCCTATGACAACCATTAGCTGCCACTGAAAAACCTCCAGTCTGAGTGCCGAATGCTGCACAAAGCAATTTAGGGAGATGCATCCTCTGATTTGAAAGAGCTGATATGTGGTAAGATAATTTCTAGCCAAACTTAAGACAGGCAAGGTTGCACAACAGGAAATCCCCCATAAAGCCTCCTCGCAATTAGACGTTCAATTAAGAGCGATTGCCTGATGAATGAGTAAATGAATCTCTCTGGACTTTCAGTCCAAGAACTCTCCCCTCTCCACTCTTTTTCTGCCCCTGTCCATTAGACAGAGACCAATAGAAAATATATTCATTTTCTAATTAAAACTTAATATAGACACTGGACAAATATTATACTCCCTTCCCATTGCTTAGCCAAGGATCATCCTGAGGTCCTGGGTTCAAGCAGTCCACCCACTTTGGCTTTTTTATTTTCTGAAGTAGTGTATACAAATGTGTTGCTATTTTATGGGGGGTGGGGAGAGGGGAATGGAGATTTTCACTAGGTCACAGGCACCCTCGTGAGAAACTTTTCTCAGGTCCCAGGACTTGGAGTTACTGTTCTTCCCCAGAGCCATAAGTCATTTTCTTAAATGGATACTAATAATTGTATACACTGATCTTGAAAAACTTCTGCAGCCACGCTCTTGTGCCACCTACTCAAGGAAGGCAGGGGACGTGCCGGCCCCATCCCTCACTAGATCCCACAACCTTTTGTTAAACCACAGCTTGCTTGTTTGTTTATAGATGGCACAGTGTAGATTTGTATACACTACTTCAGAAAATAAAAAAGCCAAAGTGGGAGGATTGCTTGAACCCAGGACCTCAAGACCAGCCTAGGCAACATAGCTAGACCTGCTCTCTACCAAAAAAAAAACAAAAAAATTCAAAAAATTAGCCAGGCCTGTAGTCCCAGCTACTCAGGAGGCTGAGGAGTAGGGATAACCTGAGCTCAGGAGGTCAAGGCTGCAGTGAGCTGTGAATGTACCATTGCATTCCAGCCTAGGTGACAGAGTGATCAACTCAGAGAGAGAGAATAAAAAGAAGGGAAAAAGATAGCGAGATTAAAAAAAGACATAGAGTTGACTTAGATGTTATAAAGCTTTCAGTCGTTAAAAACGTTTTATGACTTTCCCATTGAATACTAGGCACTGTACTTGCTGTTGGAGGGTCCATAGTCTAATGAGAGAGATAAATAAGAAAACAGGCAAATTATTATAAAGTATCAAACTATACAACAAGGAGTCATACTATACAAACATGAACAAAGAACCGTGGGAATACAGTAGAGGATCACCAACTCTAACTAGGGGAATCACCGTAACTACTATTATCAAGAATTCACAACGGTACTAGATCTTGAAGGATGAAAGGAGTGTACCAGGCAAGGAGGAGGGGAAAGGGCAACCCAAGCAGAAGACAGTGTACGCAAAAGTGCTAAGGCAGGAAAGGTATGCAGTCACCAAGACATGATTAGGAGCTTCATTTGGAAGGAGTCTGGTAAGCTTTGGGTGAGAGAGAGCAGAGGGACAGAGCTTAAGGAACAAGAAGCAGGTCACCATCAGCTTCAAGAAGGCCTGGAATGATGCATGTGGAGTTTAGAGAGTGACCCCCGGCAGTGGAAAGCCAACAGTAGTTTCATCACAAGACAGCCACACAGGGTCAACTCTAATCTTTTGAAAAAAGTCTATCTGAATTGGATCAAAGAGGGACTGGAGAGAAAGACTGGCTAAAGGAGTTGGGATTCAGTGAGATATGCTGAGGACAAGGGCCAGGAGAAAACAGATACATGAATGCTCCCAAGTTGGCACAGCAGCATTCATTAAGGGACTGGACACAGAACCAGGGACAATGGTACATAGCTTGGGAGATGGAGGATGTGACCGAGGCTGGTAACACAAACCCAGACCACAAGAAGAAGAAGGAGGCAGGGACGAAGGGTAACTCAGTGTGCAGTGCCTGCAGGACATCCAGGTAGATAGCAGAGAGCTAAAAATACAAATCTAGA
The DNA here is from genome assembly GCA_963574415.1 of Tarsius wallacei. NCBI lineage: Eukaryota > Metazoa > Chordata > Mammalia > Primates > Tarsiidae > Tarsius > Tarsius wallacei. Next base: position 27,374 of record CAUYQG010078529.1, on the reverse strand, counting down.
GCTCGGGCAAGGCATCAAGTCAAGGGAATTAGAGTTGACATTTTCCAGCATATAAATAGTACCCACAAAGTGATAAGGAAGAACAAATTATGCCGGACATGAGCATGGACAATACAGACAGAAGGAAATATAAAGACCTGAAATTGGGAATTATTTTTTATTGTTTTGGGAGAGTTGAACTCAATCTCCTTTTCTGGAGATTTCAAATATAAACTAAGTTTTCACCTTCCTAGGGTAGTTTAAGATAGTCATCCTTTCAGGTAGAACTATCAGTCAGGTAATCTTTCAAATGAGTTCAAGCAGCTCTCCCAGGGAGGGCATGGAGCCCATCAGAAGAGCAGTCATCTAGACTCCTTAAGTTTTGTTGAAAAAGCACCCTACAATAACATTAGCAAGAGGGCACCTCTCAGTACCTGGAAAAGAACAAGCAATATCCCCCCAGGGACCCGTGTCGTGTTTGGAAAAGGCAGCAGAGGTAAGAAAAAACTGGGCTGTGTTCCAGTACGAAGTGGTGTCTTAAGGCTATTTAAAATACATCAGAAGCTATGAGCATTGCTTTGAAAAGCCAGAGGAGTGTCAAGAAGAAGTGGTAAGAAACCATGTTGATGTCCAGAATGTATAAACATGAAGAACAGAAACGACTAGCTAGTTGTAGTTGTAAGTGTAGGGGTCAGGATGCTGTGGTGTTTAAAGAATTAAGAAAATAAAGGGAGCAAGACAGAAAAGAGATGGGAAAGGGAAAGAAGTGTCCTTGAAAGGGAAAAGAAAATAAGGATTGGCAGTAGTGGGAAACTGCCAGGGGAAGGGGGAGGGCGACATTGGCAGTAGTGGGAAACTGCCCAGGGAAGGGGGGCACACCTCATCAACAAGGGTTCTTGCCTAATGAACATTTGTATACCTAACCTTGAATTGTACCCCACATCTTTAAAATAAAAAAAACATTTTTAAAAGAAAGGAAACAGAGCGGAGGAGAAAGCAGCCAGCAGGGGCCAAAACTGCTGGTCTGAGAGTCAGCACAGGGGCCAGAGTCACTGAAATAGCCAAAGATAAAGACAGAGAAACCAGAGGATGTTGACAGAGAGAAGAGGTCAAGGGCAGACAGGATTTCTTAGGGTCAAGGACAGAGACATAACAGTTGAAGAGAAAATAAAGGCCATTGCTGAGTCAATACAGTTTTGACCTGGCACGATAAACCTGAAGTAAGAAGGCCTGAGCTCAAATGCAACCAGTAACTCACAATATGACCTTATGGGGAAAAGAGTCTTTGTAGATTTAACCAAGTTAAGAGAAGGTCATTAGGATGGAACAAAATCCAACATGGCTAGTATCCTCAGAAAAGGGAGAAACTTGGACATAAACACACACACGCACACAGAGGATGAAGTGAAAATGTAAGAATGACAGCATGTGAAGACAGACAGAAACTGGAGTTTTGCTACCACAAGACAAGAAATGTTAAAGATTGACGGCTACCACTAGAAGCAAGAAAGGATTCTCCCCTAAAGACTGCAGAAGGAGAATGGTGGCTGGGCACAGTGGCTGACACTTATAATCCCAGCACTTTGGGAGGCTGAGACAAGAAGATTGTTTGAGCCCGGAAATTCGAGATCAGCATGGACAACCTTGTCTCCACAAAAAATCAAAAAATTAGCTGGGCACAGTGGCACATGCCTGTAGTCCCAGCTACTCAGGAGGCTGAGGCGGGAAAATCACCTGAGTCCAGGATATCGAGGCTGCGGTGAGCCATGATAGTTCCACTGCACTCCAACATGGGCAACAGAGGGAGACCCTCAATTCAAAAAAAAAAATGTTACCTAATTTGAGCATGAGTTTATTCATCTGAAGGGAGGGGGCCCAGAACTGGATGTAAACTCCAATATGCCTGACTCCAAAGGCATGCTCTCTTTCCCTCTTTACGAGGACCTATGAGGACACAAATTAGAATTAAATTTCTCAGAAACCTAAAAGGTCAGTCACAGAAATGGACTGACATATGTTAAACGGAGACCATAATGGGGGGTCACCCTGGCAGCCTGTACCACTCGGAGCCTGGAGCCCAGCTGGGGCACTCACTCAGCTCCTGGCCTCTCCTGAAGAAATCTCACTCAGCTCTTGGCCTCTTCTGAAGAAATCAAATGACTGTTCTCTCTCTCTCTCTCTCTCTCTCTCTCTCTCTCTGTCTCTCTCTCTCTCTCTTCCCCCCCGCCCCCTCTCTCGTGGCGCGATTTCCACTGGGACAGTGCACAGCTGGGTAACTTTCAGGGGGCACCTGGACTCCACTGGAATTGTCCCACTGAGGAGAGATAAAAGCCCAAAAACCTAGCTCCACTCCCTGGAGACCTCCAGCCCCACCCCCGAGCCAGGTGTGTGCTCCCCACATCCTGAAGTAGCTTATTACAATCAGGGACTGAATAGTAACACAGAAATTAAATTGACACTTTGAAGCATTAATCTAAGCACAAATTAATATTCATCAACATCTGCTATTTGTTCAGGTGAATGTTCAGCTTAAACAAAAAATAGCAGGCTTTCTACCTGGAGACAGCATGTACCGAAGAAAATGGGGTTCAGGCTCAGGGCCTCTGTGTGCAGCCTGTGAAAGAGGCTGGCTCCCCAGGAGACAGCATCTGAGACAGGCCTCCCAGAGGAAGCCTGGGTATTTTTCAATCAATCACTTTTATTTGGCCACTGTTTTCTTTCTGACTCTCAAGACTTTGCTATTCCTTCTCAGATGGGAGGAATAGACAGCCAGCAATGTTTATTCCATCTCAGCACTTGGCAACTGGTGCTGCCCCTGTTGTCTGCCATTTGATCATCATCATCTGGGCAGGAGCAGTGTCTTCGCTGGAAAATTACCAGCTAAATTTCAAAATGTGTGTGGAGAGACGTTTACAGGGGGAAGAGCTGAGGTAGTGGAACCACATGGGTAGCTCCACATGGACAGAGAATGAAGCAATTACACTGTAAAACCCTGCGCTGTTACAGCCAAGGGGGGTGTTTGATGGTGTAACGCAGAAAGTATCATTGAGTCAATAACATCTCTGGAGCAAGGGAGTGTTTTTTTAGGTCATAATCAAGCTAACAGTTGTTCTCTTCCTGCCAAAAAGCCAGAGAAACTTCTGAAAGCCTTCCCACGACTACAGGCCAGGGCAGATCTGAGAGATATTTAGAAACCTAATCTGTTCCCTGGGCAAAAGGATGACTTCAAAGAACACTTTGGAGAATGTGTTTCTTTATATTGCAACATTTCTCCTCTCCCTGTCCCAGATATTTGCAACACAGACACTAAAATTATACATACATACATATACACATATATATGTACACATAGGCATATATATGAAACAAAGACAATAAACAAATCAAAAGACTACAAGTTTTGCATACCTTGGGGGGAAAAAAAAATGCCTTGTAGCAACAGGTCAGGACTGCCTGAGTCTGGTAGCCTGCCTATTCCTGTGTTGAGTGATGACAGACGGGTTGTGCAGAAATTCATAACCACGAATGTAAGGAGAGTGTGCTACTTAAGAGCAAGGACTCCCAAGTGAGACTGTGGACTCACAATTCCAGCTGTGCTGCCTACTACCTGTGTGAACCTGAGCAAACAGCTTAACTTCTCTGTGCCTCACTTTCCTTATCTGTAGAACGTGGGTTCTGTGATGATTAAATGAGGTGATACATGTGAAGCGCTTGGAACTGTGTTTGCCACATTATAAGTGTCATGTAATTGTCACCTATTGTTATAAACTCAGTGATGAAAATTGTGGATGAGAAAGACTCTGGTAATTCTATTAGTAGAGATTGATATTGCCGAAGGTAGAGCCAAAGCTGCAACTGATCCATGTATTAAATCCATTCTACTTGGGAGAGAAAAAGGAGGCCAGACTATAAGTAAACTAATGAATATTCAAATAAGAATAATACAAAATAGTAATGGGAACAATGCAGAGAGTGAAGGAGGTCTGACATGAGAAAGATTAAAGATCTCCTTTAAGCCGAGTGGCAGGAAGGTTTCTCTGAGGAGATGATACTGAAGCAGCGAGTTGCATGAGAGAACCAGCCATCTCCACACAGACGGGAGAAGTAACCGAAAGGGTGGAACACCTAAGGCAAAGCCCTGACCTGAGGACTCAAGGAACAGGAAGAAAATCGGGAAGGCTGGAGTAAAACGGAGGAAAGAAAGTGTAGTGAAATAGGAGGTGAGAGAAGTAGGCAGGGGCTAGGTGCACAGGGTTCTGCAAAGCAATAAGAAACTGGAGATTATTCTAGAGTCCAACAAAAGCCACTGGAAACGTTCAAGATGTGATATGATATAATTAGTACTTTTATTGTTACTTGAGTCAGTCTCACTTTGTTTTTGTTTTTTAAATGTTTTTATTTTAAAGATGTGGGGTACAGTTCAGGATTAAGTAGATAAGTGGTCATTGTGCAGGCAAAGTCTGGGCCTCCCTTTGTCACCCAGGCTGGAGTGCGGTGGCACGAACATGGCTCACCATAGCCTCAACTTCCTGGGCTCAAGTGCTCCTTTCCCCTCAGTCTCCCAAGTGGCTGGAAGTACAAGCATGCACCACTATGTCTAGCTTATTTTTTAAATTTTTTTGTAGAGATGAGGTCTTGCTGTTTGCCCAGGTTAGTCTCAAACTCCTGGACACAGCAGTTTTCCTACCTCAGCCGCCCAAAGTGCTGGGATTATAGGTGTCAGCCACTGCATCTGGCTGTGACTCGTGATTTTAAAAGATCACCCTGGGGCCATGTGACAGGCAACTTCTGCCATGAAGTGACTCCAGTGACCCCATCTCCTTATGCCCAGTTTCACAAAAGTGAACCCTTACCCTTGAGAGTGGGCCAGACTAGTGACTCACTTCTCACTAATAAAACATAACAATAGTGATGGAAAGTTCCTTCCATCACTAGGTTGCAAAAGGTGGTGACTTGCCTGTCCTCTGTCCTCCCTCTCTTGCCCTCTCATCCTAATGAAGCCAATCGCCACATTGTAAGCTGCCCTGTGGAGAGTCCCACATGACAAAGAACCACAGGAGGCCTCCAGCCAATAGTCCATAAGGAACAGGGGCCTTCAGTCTAACAGCTTCCAGGATCTGAATTGGGTCAACACTCACCTGAGTGAACTAAGAGGAAGATTCTTTCCAGTCAAGCCTTAAGGTCTATTGCCAGAGGACCCAGCTAAACCATGCCGGATTCTTGACCCATGGAAACTGTGAAATAATCAGTATTGTTATCTTAAGTCACTAAGTTTTGGAGCAATTTGCTATACATATTATATAGATAACTAATATGAGGGATGACCCCCCCCAAAAGCCCAGAATTTATTTATAAAAAATTGTGTATTATTCTTACACATTTAAACTTCAGTCACCTTCAAAGTACACTCCATTTGATGCAATACTCCTATCAAGATGCTTTTTCCACTGCTCAAAACGGTTTTTGAACTAGTCAATTTTGATGCTTTTTAGTGCTTCTGACTTTTTTTGTTTTACCTCTTTCACATTGGCAAAACATTTTCCTTTGTGCACATTTTTCATAAAAAAAAAAGTCGCTTGGAGTGAGATTGGGTGAATAGGGAGGGTGAGGCATGGGGGTTTTTGGTCAAAAACTGCTAAACACTCAGGATGTTGTGAGCAAGTGCATTCATAAATCACCCATCATGAAATCGGCAAAGGTGTTGAAAGACTCTCCAAAAAAAAAATTCATTGCAGTGGAACGCAGCCCTCACAACACTAGCTGGTACACTGACGTTCATAGGTTCCTAGAACACTTACCTAGAGGGAGGAAGCCTGCCCTCCAAAAGATAATTCTGATTTTTGGGGATTCCCCTTGTAGACAATTGTATGGAAAATGTATTTTAAGAAGCCAAGAGTGGAAGAAGGACAACTGACTCAATGAATGTGACCATAGATGAGAAGGGAAATTATAGTGACGTGGATTAGGACAGAGGTAGATGAGATGGAGAGGGGACAGATACAGTTATGCCATGACGATGTGGGGGGTAAAAGGCAGAAATCAGATTCACAGAGTTTCGACTTTGAAAACTGGGTCTATTCAGAGATGAGGGAAAGGAAAAAAACAAGTCTGAGGGTCAAGGGTTAATGTCCAGTTTTCCTTTTTAGTCATACTGCGTTTCAGATAATGCTTACTAAGTACCCACATGGAAGGATCAAGTAGACACTTGGATAATTAGATTTAAGAATCTGGAGTTCTGGGAAGAGACCAGGGCAAGAGAGTGACTTTGTAGCTCATGAACATTTATAAGCAATACTTACCGTCGTGCTGTAGGATGAGGTCCCTTAGGGAATGTATCCATTATGTTGCTGCATAACAAGCCACCCCAAAACTTAGTGGCATAAAGCAGCCATTTTATTATGCTCGTGGCTTCTCTGGGTCAAGAGGTAGGCAGAGCCCAGTAGCGAAGGCTTGTCTGCTCCACAGCACCTGGTCCTCAACTGGGCTGTTGACTGGATTGCTGCACATGGCCTCTAGAGGTTTGGGCCTCCTCACGGTGTGATCTCCTTGCCGCTGGCAACTCAGGATTCCAAAGGCCGATGTCCCAAGAGAACCAGGTAGAAGCTTTACAGTCTTTTCTGACCTGGTGTTATTCTGCTGAATTCTAATGACTACAAAAGAATCACTATGTTCAACCCAAATTCAAGGACAGAACACAGAAACCCCACCTTGGATGAGAGGAGAATCAAGGAACCCTCATCACATAGTTTTTTTGGTTTTGTTTTTGTTTTTAAGTCAGGGTTTCACTCTGTGACCCATGCTGGAGTACAGTAGCACGATCACTGCTCACTGCAGCCACAACCTCCTGGGCTCAGGCAGTCCTTCTGCCTTAGCCTCCCTAGTAGCTGGGACCACAGGTGCACACCACCATATTCAGCTAATTATTTTATTTTTTGTAGACGCAAGATCCCAATTTGTTACCCAGGCTGGTCTTGAACTCCTAGGCTCAAGCAATCCTCCCACCTCAGCCTCCCAAAGTGCTAGGATTACAGGTGTGAGTCACCATGCCTGGCCTTCACAGAGACTAAATACATATAACTAGAGAAGGTAATCCTAAAGAGAGCTCGGAGACACACCAACCTTTATCTAAATTTGAGCAGAGGAGAAATAACTAGAAAACAAGACTGAAATGAAAGCCAGTGAGGAAAGCACTGGGCAAGCATGAGGTCAAGGCAACCAAGGGAAGGATCTGTTTCCAGGAAAGTAGGAGTTGCCATTGTGCTAAATGCTTCTGAAAAAGTGAAATATGATAGGGACAGAGAAGATTGGGGTTTGGTGACTGAGAGGTGCTGGTGACCTTGACAGAAGCATTCTCCATTCTCTGACATGGAAGTCAATTTAGCTTGAGTTGAAAAGAGACTGTAAGGAAAGGACAGAGGCACCATAGCTGGCAGCTCTGCATCCGCTTGTTCAAACAGGTCCCTCGCAAGACCCTAATAAATCATAAGACCACAGAATCTTTGATTTAGAAGGTGAGGAGCCCATTACCTTTTACAGCAGTCCATTTAGGCATTGTTAGAAAGTTATTCCTTCCATAGAATTCATTTCTGGCATCCATTTGTCTTTGCCCGAAATAGCACACGACCAGTCTACCCCAGAGTCAAGGTGCCACCTCAGACCCTTTCTCTCAGACGAGGCATCCGCAGTGCCTCAGATACCTAGGCACTCCCTGCCCGGTTTTCACTGCTTTCCTCTGACTGTGCTCAAATGTGTTCTTGTCACTTCATCAGTGTGACATTCACAACCGAACCCAACACCCTGGGTGCATTCGGAAGATGCCATGCTCTTGTCCAACCATTATCCCTAAGGCTGTTTTGGGGTTTCCGTTGTTGTTGTTTGAGATGAGATCTCGCCGTGTTGTCCAGACTGGTATTGCACTCCTGAACTCAAGCAATCGTCTCGCCTCAGCCTCTCAAAGTTCTGGGATTACAGGCCTGAGTCACAGCACCCAGCCCCCTTAAGGCTGTTTTAGGTTTTTGTCACACTGCTGTCTTATACGGAAGAAACTGAGAGTCGCCAGCTGTCATTCACATTGAGCCTTAATCATCATTACTGTGATTGATAATTGTTCAATAACATTTGATGCAATCATCTTAGCGAAGTGTTCTTCCATAGCCAAGCTGGATTCTGCTAAGCCCAGGTACATGAATAAAGAAGCTGGGGAGAGGTCTTTGACTCCATCTCATGTGCTTCACTGCTGCGATTTTTTTCCTTTGCACTAAGGTGAGACACAGGGAACAGGAGATGGCTCCTAAGGAAATGGTGACTCAGATCAGCCTCTGGCCAGCCAGAAGCCCCTGAAGAAGTAAAGTGGGGGCTGTGCACGTGTAGAGCCTGAGAATTCCTGGACCAGAGTCACGATTTAGCAGCCGGAATACCCTCTAGGGCTTTTTTCTCTCCCCTTCCTAGATACATAAAACTTATGAGAAATCAAAGTTCTCTTTCTAAAAATCCACTCACAATACCTATGAGCTAGGGTTTTCAGGCTCTGTCTTTCACCTATTTTTTTTTTCCTTTGGAACGGCTCGAAAGTATTTCTAAATCATTTAAGTGAATATTGTATTTCCAGACTTTTTTTTTTTTTTTTTACTTAAATAAAAGGTTAGGAAAGCTTGCCTGGTACTAGAGAGACAAAAATCCTGGAGATTGGGAGGAGAAAACAGTGGGCTTATTCTAACATCTGTGTCAGTGCAGCACCAGTGTGTGTGCATGCACACACACACACACACACACACCCCCTTGCAGGCAGACGAGGAGAAGGCCTGCTTGCCAGGCTACTCCAAAAACCACTGCCTTTGTTCTCTCCTGGCCTTTGCCAGCACGAGGAATCTGGGCAAAGCTGATAGCTAAAGTGCTCTGAGCAAGAGGGGCAGGAAAGTCTCATCACCCCCATCAGGACTTGCCCACCTTCTCTCCCTCCCTTGAGAGCATAAAAGGGTCTATTTGAATAAGAAGAAATAAAACATAAAAGCTTACCCATGAAATACTCATTTGCAGAGTCTTTGTTCCAGCTGTTCTGGTTCAGGGTCGAACAGACCAATTGAGGATTAAAGGATGTGGTTTAGAGCCTTCTCCAGATCTATCAAACTCACTCCAAATTCAGAAGGCTGGAGGGGTGGAGATTGTACCCTGAATAAATTGTACATTTTTATCTCTTTAGTATCTTGGCACATTTGATAATAATTATTAGGAGCTCTCCATGATGCCAGTACTTCTTCATGGTATGAAGCAAGGGTCAAACCATGTTCTCTGAAGTCCAATAGGAAAGCTATTCCAGACACTTTCACATACTATATTTGGGACTTTAGACAAGTTTCATATATGCTCTGAGCATCAGTTTCCTTAGCCTTAAAACAGAACTAAAAATGCCCCCTTATAGGTGTGTTCATGAGGATTGAAATAACTTCATAGAACATTTTTTTAAACATCATTTATAATGCCATTTTATTTTGGGCATCAGAAAATGGTTATTAGTGATTTAAAATGTCAGATAACTTTTAAAATGCAATAAATGAAGTGGATAGCAAATACATGTAAAAACTGAATACCTTAATTACAGCACAAATTCAAGATGTTTCCCCATAACTTAGAGTATAAGAGATAAAGGTAGCCGGGCTCAGTGGCTCAGCCTGTAATCCCGTGCTTTGGGAGGCTGAGGTGAGAGGATTGCCTGAGCCCGTGGGTTCAAGACCCACCTGGGCAACTTGGCGAGACCTCATCTCTACAATAAATCAAAAAATTAGCCGGGCGTGATAGCATGCACCTGTAATTCCGGCTACTTGGAAGGCTGAGGCAGAAGGATCGCCGGAGCCCAACAGGTCGAGGCTGCAGTGGCCGGGAACGGCCACTGCACTCCAGTCTGGGCAACAGAGTGAGACTCCAACTCAAAAAAAAAAAAGAGAGCGAGAGAAAGATAAAGGTGATAAAGTATTAAATAGAAGAGAAACACAGGAGGAATGATTCAGAGATCTGGTACTTACGTATAACAAGAACTCCAGAAAGAGAGATCAGAGTACTCAAAAGATCAGCAATCAAAGAAATAAAGTCATTCCTGAACTAAAAAACAGACATAAGTCTTCAGTTTTAAGGTTTCATCAAATATCAGATAATGAATAAATTGATACACACATCAAAACATATCTTGTTTGCATTTTTTAAAGTTCAAGTATTAGGGGGGAAAATCTCATAGGCATCTAGGTTTTTCTTTTTTTAACTTCACAGAGCTTTGTATATGACAAATGGTCCATAGATTGTAGCTCCTTTGCATTTCTCTCCTTTAATCCATCCTGCTTGAGGGTAGTATCTAACCCACCAAAAACCTTGCTTTGATCACATCATGCCACTCATTTTAACCAGGATAAAGCCCACATCTCACCATCACCCATCTCACCTTACTTACCTTTCAAGCCCTATCTTTCCCAGTGATCAAAAGTGAAGCCTCAGCTCTGTCAGCAGCATGATTTGCAGGGCCCAGTTTCTCTCCTTTCTTGTCCATCTCTGTGCTCTGGTATGCTCATGGACTTGCCTCCTTTGAGGAATTCCTTTTTCACCCATGCCTGTCAATTAAAAACTTGTAAATCCATTAAAAACCAGCTCAAGTACTTTGCCTTGAAGACCCCAAGATGCCATTACTCTTGTCTTCCTAAAACATGCTCTAGGATTAATTGTGTTTTTCATAAACTACTTGACAGAGGCTATATGCTGTTTATATACATATCAGAGGTACATGTCAAAAAATACAATTTCTCTCTGTTGATATGTTTATTTCTCTCACTTGACTGTGACCTCCTTAGGAGCAGAGATTACATCTTATTGTCTTATATCTCTAGCATCTGACACAGTGCCAGACATCTACCAGGTGCTCCATAAAAATCACCCAAAAGGTTTATTCAATATGTTATTACCCTAAACCCCAAAAGGTTTATGCAACAATTTCTTGATTAAGAAGTGGTTACACACAAATCTTGAAACTGCCAGGCATGAGAAATGTAAGAGGCTGACGTGGTCTATGACAAAGAGAACCGGGGGACCATGGCATTTTGGAGAAGAACATCAGACCTCTGGATGACTGTAGACTGGTAAAAATAGAGCCCAGTATCATCAGATCATTTGATATTTTAAGAGCAGCCAGAAACCCATATTTCTGTATGTAAAATCTCCTGATTCTCAACCATTAGAAAAATAAGACAGTCATCTGTTTGTTGAAATATCATGCAGGCCCATCATAGAGGTCAACCCAAATGCAAATATAGGACCCATGTTTGTAACCACGAGATCTAAGGATGTAGTGGGCTACAAGATGAGTAGGAAACAGCCCTTTAAAGGTCCAGACTGACTGCAGAGTGACAGGTGGAGCCAGGAGCAACCATGTTGAGTGGGACTTCTCACCCTACCTAAGAGAGACTAACAGATGGAAAGTTGAGTAAAGAGGAGAGGGAAGGCAACAATGGTCAGATTTCAAGAGGGGGAGTCTGTGGCATGTGGGACTTTGAGTAACAGCTGCTCCTAGAACTGAACTGAATGTGTATCCTCCCATACCACCCAGGCAATGCAACTAATCAATTGGTAACTATCACCAAATCTATCTGATACTCCTATCAGGGAGGTAGCCTGATGCCCGCTAATATCAGGTAGGCATTAATAATGATTTTAAAAACTGAGGTACAGACACTTCAAAAATGAAGAAGGAATTCAGATAGAAAACACAGGTGGCTCGAGAAATTATGAAATGATACAGAATTCAGCAAAGTCTCCAAAGAGATGAGGGGAAGAGGAGAAACAAAGAATCACAGCCATTCTTTGGGGGAACATCGTACTCATTAAATAAAGCCAATCATAATGATGTCCATCAAATGAAAATGTCAGAAATAGAGAAACCATGGGAAAAGGGCTGGTTGTGAGCACTGAATCCATTTACATGTAAAATAAGACAACGCAACTGTATTAATATACTGTAATGGTTACAAGCGGAATTTAAATGTACTACAGAGGTCAATAGTATAAAAATAGTAATGTGATGATTTCCCTATTTTTTCTTAATGTTTAGTCAATAAGTATTGCCTGTGTTAGATATATGAAGTTTAAAAAACATAATGACACCAATCTTTTAATATTCTTTCACATCGTAGTTTCTAAACTTTAGAAAATATTTTGAGAACTAATATTTATTATATTTAAAATGTAATAATTTGTTTTGTTTTCACTTTTTTTATGATTTTAAAAATTAAGTATAGTTAACATTTGTATTTCAAATAGTGCTACAAACTATTCCCCATTCAGTTTTTCTGTATTTTTTTCTCTGTCTGCATTTCTGTATGGAGAGATACATAAGATGCCATTACCATTTTTTTTTAATGATGGTTACTTCTATATGAAGTACCTTTCTTTGCTGCTTTATTTCTTTATAGTGGGCTATATTACTTTATAAACTCAACAGAGTAATCCTATTTGAAAATATATACAGTATCTGAGAGAAGCTTAATATTTGGCATCTCTAATTTTTAAAAAATAATAAAAGCGCTACTTCTTATCCCTGCTGTTTACTTAAACCCCTATACCCACTGATTTTCAAGCTTAGTCATCCTAGAGCATGAGCATTAAACTATTTTAAACTAAAGAGAACCTTCAGAAAAGCCAACTACTTCCTCAAATTTCTTACACCTCTGAGACTGATGCACTTAATCAGTTCTCAGGAAGATTGCATGGACCAGAGATCCTTCTGTTTTTCCCCTCTAGAGAAAGGCCTTTTACATAATGTTAAATGGTTGCTAATACTCTCCCACACTAAACATCATTCATAATGCAAATAATTTTAGTAAATGATAAGTTCTCTTACATATAAGAAGCTAAATATATAGCTTCTCTGTATGTTTAAGGTCTTGAGGACCCCATACAAAAAAAAAAAAAGATGTCAAGAAGGAAGATGGCAATTACTTTGTATTCAATTTCTACCTACTCCAAAGTTTTCTTAACTAATCTGACCTTCTACCTGAGTCCTAAAATGATTACATGGGTGTGACCCACAGTCATTATTAGTACACTGTACCCATGTACCCTGGCAACTGCAATTAATGTCACAGTCCACATATTGAGATGATTTGAAAGGCAAAGTGAGGAGAAGCTAGATTGGCTCAAAATGAACCAGGTAACTCCTGAACGAGGATATATCTAAAAGTACGGGGCAAAAGTCAAAATCTGTGCAATCAAGACTAGATGATCACATGCATGGCAAGATTCCAGAAGCTACAACCATGTAACCAACAAGTTAAAATAGATAACCAAGTTCAAATGGATAAACAGACCAATTCAAGAGAGGGCAGTAGGAACTAAATCAGAGCTAAATCTACGGAATCTATAAGGAAACTAAATCTAATTGAACAGGCCCAAGAACAGTTCTCCAGCACCCAGAATGGAGCTGAAGTCAGAGAAATCACAGTCAAAACAAGGATGTGGGGTACATGAACCCAGGGCCCAGATGGAGTTTTCCAGATGACTAGTTACTGTTTCAGGGGTCTTCAGTTGGTTCAATCCAAGCATCGCCTTACTGGCAAATGTTCTGCAATTTATCAGACTGATTTAGGAGCCCCTGGAGCATGGTTACGGTATCCTGGGGTAATTTTACAAAAGTGCTTGCCACAGTACACCGTGAAGGTGATTCACTTGCCTGTCTCCACCAAGAAATTGCAAGACCCCTAAGAGGAGATATCATAGCTTATTAGACATTGCATCTTCAATATCTAAAATGGTACTTGACATAGGTATCAAAAAAGTTCCAGTTGAATGAATTAGGGATTTAAATGCAGGAAACATGACTACTAACAAATAGGAGTCAATGTTCTGTAACAACTCCTTTTCTCCTATCACCTCAAGTCTCAAATTTGTGATATCTTATACCACATAATTAAATGCTTTCAGCTGGGCATGATGGTGCCTGCCTGTAATCCCAGCACTTTGAGAGGCCAAGGTGAGAGGATTACCTGAGCCCAGGAGTTCAAGAGCAGCCTAGGCAACACAGTGAGAACTTGTCTCTATTAAAAATAACTTTTGTCTTATTTATACAAATGTCACATAAATGTGACCTTTATGACCCAGTATCAAATAATATATTGACTGGTATTGAAAATTTGTGAAGGGTTACACAAGTGTTATGTGTCATTGTTGGTTTCGTTATCATTTAATTCTGAAAATTAAACTTTCAAATCAATCGATTTGCATGGGTGTCAAATATAACAAACATTTCAGTATGTTAAAAAAATTGTTTTAATTATCCAGGTATAGTGGCACACATCTGTAGTCCCAGCTACTCAGGAGGCTGAAGAGGGTGGATCCCTTCAGCCCAGGAGTTCAAGGTTGCAGTGAACTGGGCTTGTGCCACTGCAACAGAGAGTGACCCCAACTCAAAAGAAGAAGAAGAAGAATTAAATGCCTTCGACCACCTGTAACAGAAATCTCTATTCAAAATGGATAGAAGAATGAGGGAAGGGTCTTATTTTGAATAACAAAATGTCCAAAGGGAAAGCGACTCCAAGATCCAAGGCACTCTTTATCTTTCTGCTCTATCACTCTCAGCAAGTCAGCTTGTCTTCTAGCCGGCTGTCCTGTCCGCATGGACACAATATGGCTGCCACATGTGAAGACGTGTTTTAGCAGGTGATTAGGGCATCTCTTCCTACAGGACCCTCAGCAGGCACACATCTCTTTACATCTCTTTGGCCAGAATTGTGTCTCAGTACAAATCTTAAACAAGTCACTGACAAGAGAAACAGGATCAATGTGATTGGCTATGTGGGGGAAGGATCACCTGAACAAAATCAGCTGAGTGGGAAAAGGTATTGGGTGAATAGCCAACAGTGATTCCTACACTTGCATACAATGTCAGTTGCAGTCTGTCTTTTGCCCTTTGCCTCCAGCCTTCTCTCTTAGATTCTTCTGTCTCAAACCTGTGTTCCAACCATACCTGCTGTCCACAGGAAGTGCCTACTTGACCAGCTCATTTCTCGTCTCTGTGCTTTTGTTCTATGTTCTTACCTCTGTCTTAAGTGCTCTTCCCTTCTGTCCAGTGTGTAAATCCCTACTCATTCTCCAACTGAAGCATCACTTTTCCGTAATGCCTTCCTTAACCTCAAGTAATTAACTATTCGGTTAATGTCCATTCTCCACACCTTGTCTGCCACTATTACTGCATCTTTTCTCCTGAAAAGTGCTCCTTTGTTCTCCCGTTGGACTAAGAGCCCCTAGTGAATAGGACTGTGCCTTCTTCATGTTGGTATTCCCAGCCTCTAGTGCAGTGCCATGTATTTATAGAAACTTCATGTAGACTTGATAAGTTGAGTAAAATTGAATGAGCAGAACTGAATCTGGCTGTGTATAATATTTCTAGCAGTTACTCTAATGTAACTTTGTCTGCTGTGGGGGAATATTTGAAAGAGCAATCACCGGATGCTTCAACAAAGACCTTTCTCTGAACTGCTCTCCATAAATGATGCTGGGGGAAGAACTCAGCTGTTCAGAACCCAGAGGCCATGGAGCTCAGGGTCCTCCCCTGGGAAACTGTCCATGTCCCCACTAAGGGAGACAAAACAACCATTTTTAGTGGCTTTAGCACTGAAAATCCTGCATTCCAGGAAACCCCTCTGTCATGGGCATACCAGGACAAATGTCACTGAACCCCCAATTGTCCTGCCATGACTTATCTCCTCTCTTCCATCTCAGCAGAATCTCATTAGTTCCCACCAAATGCTTGATCTCTAGAAAGCGTGTTTGTTATCCTCCTCATTAGGGAAAGAGATCAAGATTTTGAACCTGGGTTAAAGGTTTAGAAACTGTGGGTAGACGTGAGCAAATTATAGACACCCTAAATGGTTGTCCAGGGAAGAGAGTTACACAACATTAGTTGTTTCTAGGGCAACAACTTCCCAGATTTATGCCAGAGCTTTGGAACCATTTCCCCCTAGACCAGATGATTATATGCTCATTTATCTCCAGAGAAGCCCTTAAAACCTCTTCTTTTTCAGAAAACCTATTTGGCTAAAAAACAAACACAGTGTTTAAGATGGAGGGTTACTCTGAACATTCCCAAATCCCCAGAGAAATGATTCTTGAGATTGCTATGCCATCCTAACATTTGGCTACGATTCCACATGGCTTCAGTTCAGCAGAATTTCATCCCTGCTGCATGATCTGTTGCTTTGGAAAAAAATTCTAAGGAAATATCCAAATGGTTATTTATATGTTGACATCTCCTCAGAGCAGTTCTTAAGAGACAGTGCAGTGAATCTGCACCATAAAATGGCATTGTGCAATTAGAGTCACTGATGGTGAACCTGGAAAAAAAAGATGAATTCCTAAAGGAAGGACCAGCTTCTTTATGTAGTGATGCTCTCGCTCACTTCTGATGGTAAGTGCCCAATAAAGCCCTCTGCATGAGGCTTCATAGTTTAAAGGGGAGCTCAGCCCTCCCTTGCTTACGACTGCTTCTCTTCCTAATGCTTGCTAAGACAAGCATTCTCAATACCGGTCTCATTGTTAGTCTAGTCCAACAGGGCTCTAATCCAAAACTTACTCTGTACCCTGCTGTTGGCTATATCCTGTTCTGTGGAATGTGTCTGGGATTCTGAGACTGAGAGAGAACCATATTGCCCTTTTTGTTAGAACTCTTTCAGATTGTACACATTTGAAGGTGAAAAGACTGCGTCTTATTTTTCTTTGAGGAAGACTGCTTTGGTTCAAATCTCAGCTCTGACACTTATAGCTTATGTAACTTTGGCTACTTAATTAACCTCACAATGTCTCTGTTTCTCAAAAAAAAATGGAGATAATAAAAACATCAACCTCAGCACTCTTCTGAGGATTAAGTGAATAATAATTGTAAAGTGTTCAGAATAGGAAGTGATACGTCACAAGCACTGTAAAATTTTAGCTATTATTGTTCTTTCTATTCTCAGTATCTAGCATAATTTTTAGCATATAGCAAATATTTTTTTTAAAGTTACAAAGTTTACTGAATTTAAATTTCTACTCCCAAATAAGGCATGGGTAAGAATAACTCACCAAGTGCCTATCATTCTTGATTGGTTTGTGCTTCTTTGTTGACTAGTTGGAGATGTGTTTCATTTTGTCTTGTTGGATACCTGGCTACAATCTTCAGATGGTATTAGAAACAAGGGGACAAGTGAGAGATATGGTCTCTGCACAAGTTCTAGTCCCAGAGAGTCCACTGAATGTTAGCAATTTGAAAGTTAAGGGAAGAGAAGAACATACCTTGTTGGGAGCTCAGGAAAAGTCTCATGAAAGTTTTCTCCTTAACTGAGTCTTAAAGAGAATTCAGAGGAGCTAGCGAAGGAGCACATTTCTAAAACAGAAAGCAGCATGCAATGGTGGAAAATCATAAAGTATACTGAAGAGACATTGAGCAAGCAACATGGGCACGTGCCATGGGGGAATCAGAGCTTGGCTTGATCACATCACCCCATGCTTACCCATGTAGGCTCCAAGGAAGGCAAAAAAGCTGGGATCAACCCAGAGGTCATGTTATGAAAGCTGTTTTTCGTCTCCAGCTCCTATCAGAATCATGTGACCTCAAAGCCCAAAGAATCTACTAAGAAGCTTTCAAAAATCATAGAGAGTGAGTCTGTCTGAATTTGTGATTGAAAGCAGAGACCTTTCAAACAGTGTCACCACACCTCTGTTGCTCTATAAACCACATAGAAGGTATGTGAATAACCACTCCCAACATGATAATTGGAAGCAAACACACAAAAAAATGAAGACCAAGCTCACAGACACTATGGCCAATAGGCCAGAATGGGGTTCTTAAAAATAACAGAAAGGTTATTCACAAGGCAGCTGTTATTCACAAGGCCGCTGTCCTGCTAGACTGTCATTTAAGTTTCTCTGCATAAGAAATTTCCTTTGAGCAGTGATTCCCAAACTTTTTTGTCTTGTGGCTGAAGGCATTCTCCTGTGTTCCATCAGTCACTCAAACATCTGATTCCACTGTGATGGATGACATTAACATGTTCACAGACACACTTCTATTATATTGTTCTGCATGGCCTCTAGATAGAAAACCTTCCAGCCTGAAAACACAATTCATCCAAAGTCATCCCTGATTCAAAAGGAGAAATGATCTGGTTTCTTCAAAAACCAAATGGCATTAAAATAGGGAAAAGGGAGGAAGAAACTGTTACAATTAAAGAGTTCTATGAGAACCAAAAAGCAAATGCAATGTGTAGGCTTTGATTGGATTCTGATGTGAATAAACCAGTAGTGGGTTTTTTTGATAATCAGGAAAACTTGAACATATAGTAACTATTCAATGGTATTAATGATTATTACTAATTTTGTTAGGTACACGATTACCTTTTTTTTGATGCCCTTATCTTTTAGAGATGCCCACTGAAGCATTTAGAGAATTTCTTCTCAGAGATTTGCTTTAGAGTACTGTAGTAACAAGTGAGGCAAGAAAGGAAAGTGACAGGGCAAAAGATGAAACACAGTTGGCAAAATGTTGAAACTTGTATGGTGGGTTGATGGGTTCATTATACTATCTCTTTAATTTTGTGTATGCTTGAAAATTCCATAATAAAAACTCTTTTAAATCTTCCCAGACCCGCCTGGGCAACTTGGCGAGACCTCATCTCTACAATAAATCAAAAAATTAGCCGGGCGTGGTAGCACACGCCTGTAGTTTCAGCTACTTGGAAGGCTGAGGCGGAAGGATCGCCAGAGCCCAGCAGGTCGAGGCTGCAGTGGCCAGGAGCGTGCCACTGCACTCCAGTCTGGGGGACAGAGTGAGACTCAAACTCAAACTCAAAAAAAAAAATCTTCCCAGGTTCACTCATATTGGCCAACTAAATAGTGCATCCCATTACACCAGGCACTCGGACAAAAAAATAGCTCTACTTAGTGGGTGGAGCAAGCAAAGGAGAAGGAAAGACCACCAACCATGCTTCACCTGTTGCCCTGCTACTGAATCCAAGGAAGTGTAGTCTCTCAAACCCACATTCCCAGAGTGTGAACATGATGGGCAATAGATATGCTACTATATAGGATCGCTCTTGGTCCAAGACTTAAAAGTGACCAGGCAGATCCCCCCGTTTGCTCGTCCCAGGAAAAGTCATAAGAGACCAGTCTAAAAAAGGGAAATGTGTCTCAAAGCAGCCCTAGTCCTTGATGGGGGCTCAACATTTTTATGCCACTTCCCTGTTCTCACCCATCACAATAGGACCTGGCCCCCATGCCCCCCTCTCCTCAAAAATTGTTCAAACAGAAGTAGAAGTAGAGATGGTCTTCTCTTAGTCCTTGGATGCCTCTATGGGAGAGGTGAGACCTTATCATTGGCTCATCTTTTTATTTTACTTAAAGAGACAGAGATAGTGAAACTTGGGAATCAAGACATTCTAATAAAAGATTGTTCAGACCTGTTCCAAAATATCTCAGTTTTTATGCATTCTGAAATAAAGTATAATCAGCACCCACACTTAAACATAAACACTATGCTTTTTCTTAAAGCAGGTGGTCATACCCAGAAGAAAAGCCTCACTCTCTTTTCAGCTGTCAAGGTAAATTCTAAGATATATGTTTTTTGAATGACATGCAATTTTAGTAATATTAAAGGGCACAAAAAACAAAGCAAGGCACTAATGTGTAGAGGTAGGAAAAGGAAGACAGAAAGAAAAATTGGTATAGCAGTCATTTATTGAAAAGTTACTGTGTGCCAAGCACTTTACACACATTATCTCCACCCTCACAAACACCTTTTGATCCAGGTAACACTATCTTCATTTTACGGAAGAGGAAATTAGACGTATGTCACCCAGATGGTAAGTAGCAGGGTCAGAATTCTACTGTCTGTTGGATCCAGTTTCAAAGCATAGACTGTTGACTGTTACTCATGAGAATGTATGAGAGGGTAGATCCCAGAAACTTATAAAACTGTATTATTACTAGATGAAGAAACTTTTTTGTAAAATATACTTATTGGATTAAAAAAGAAAAGAGTAGATATGCTTCACTTCTAATTGGTGATTATTTCTCACTAGTAGGATTATTCTATAGACTCTTCTTTTTGCGTCTTTATATATTTTAAGTTTTCTTTGAAAGTGTATCACTTTTACAATAAGAAGTTATATTTAATTTTTTAGGTACAGAAGAGGTTTAGAATTCTAAACTCTCTGCCTATGTCTCCAGTAATTATCACTCTTCTG
Source organism: Tarsius wallacei (assembly GCA_963574415.1). Taxonomy (NCBI): domain Eukaryota; kingdom Metazoa; phylum Chordata; class Mammalia; order Primates; family Tarsiidae; genus Tarsius; species Tarsius wallacei. The sequence continues at coordinate 7,149 of CAUYQG010078529.1, read as the reverse complement.
TGAAAATGTAAAGCCCTTGGCTCACTTGGCAATATAGTATTTACTCAAAGACAGCAAGGCCCAGAGGACCAGAGACAACATCCAGAAGAGCTGTCAGTCCAAGACTTAGGGCAAAAGAGCAACATCCTTTTAAGCAGGAAAATGATCAGTTTCAGATCTACTCGACTATTATCTCCCTCCTGTGACTGCTCATCCTGTGAATTATTCCAATGCTTGTATATTTATTTTTTAAATACATAACAGAGGAGTTATTCTCCAAGTCTCTATCAGCTGAAGTATTAACAGCTTCCAGCTGAGAAAATATCTTTTCACTTTGCTTAAGCCTAATCATTATTTTCTCCCTCCTACAGGAGTTTTAGTATCATACAAAGGATCACAATACAAAAGGCCATGTGGATGATTTTTTTATAAAGTTGCTCGTAGATTTACAGTGTATAATTTGGGTATAAATCTATTTAAAGTTGTTAGTAACTTGGATTCTAGAAAGAAAAACTTTGCCCCCTTTTCTTTGAAAGCCTGTATACAAAGCACCCAAACTAAGAAGCAAAAAAGAATAAAAAGCCTTCTTTTATAACTTTCATCTTATTTCTTGAAGTCTCTCTTTTAAAAATGAAATTATAGAGATGAGGAACTTCACTCAAAACTTTTAATTGTCTAAAATGTAAAACCGTACCTCACCACCTCTATAGAAAATGCTTATTTTCAGAAGAAGAAGTTCTTCTAAATAGAAGTATTCAGAGGTCCCATCTCTTTCCCTAGCCCAGAGTTCCTGTAAGAAATGGATTTAACTCTGATACTGTGTTTTCTTATGTCAGTTTTCAGTACCATTTACAAGCTTGTACTAGTCAACTTACTGGGCTACAGCTTCTTGTTAATGAAACAAGTCAGGGATACATTTCCTTTACAAACCAATTTCCTTTACTCTGAGGCACAAAAATCGCCTGTGCCAGGCAGCCCAGACAACTGTCTTGCAATTGCCTGCCATTTGCCGTTGGGAGATTAGAGGACAAATGGCTTCTAGGCACCCTTGTGACACCAACAGTCAGTAGGAAGTAATCCCAGGCCCCTTATTCTGTCTTTCTGTACTGATGGGGCGTTCCTTTTTGTCTTCCTTGGGTACTCAGCAATCTTTTGCACTCCACTTAATTTTGCTTTTTTAAAAATTAAAAATGGTTCTCAGAAAGTAACATAAAGTTTAGCCTTGTTTCAGTGTAAATGACTGATGTCCCAAAGGGTTTTTCACTGCCCAGACCCAACCACTTTCCAAAAGGATATCACATACTATGGAATACTCAGAAAAGCCACACTCTACAAAGGAATAATATCTTGCGCTGTAGAATTTTATAAATAAGTCAGCTTGAAAGAAGACTCTGTGAGTCCAAGAGAGATGTTATACTTCTGACCACAGCAAATAAGTGACCATCTAAGGTCAGCAACAGCATCTTCCTATAGGAAGGGCAGAAAACTGCTTACGTTACGGTATAAACTCAGTTCCTTCCAATAATAATATGGGCCTCATAAGGTCACCATGAGACTTAAATGAAATAACGAATGGAAAGCCCCTGGCACATAGTAAATAATCAATAAATGCTAGCTTGTTAGCTCTCTTCTCTGCCTTTCCTTCATTTATTCACCCATTCAATTAATATTCAATGAACCACCTCCTTCCAAGATTTGAATCACTTCCCAGTGGTGATGAGTTAGAGCTCCAGGACATGCCTTGTCTCCTCCAGGCTAGAAGGATACAATTTAGTACCCCTTAGCATAATGCACTAATTGGTCCCTAAGTGACCTGAAAGAGTTAATGCATTATTGCAGGATATAATCTACCACTTCCTGACAAAACGAGCTTTAGCATTTTATACATAAATTTCTTAGAATTATAGTATACAAATAATCTCTCTTTCACACACACACACACACACACACACACGCAAACTGCAACTCCCCAGGTCAGTAAGAGAAAGTAAGTGATAGAATTAAAATAGTCTATTTAGAGTTTACTGAGTACTTTTTCCTGATCACAAAAGCAACGCATTGCAGGAAACCTGAGAAATGTATAAACCTAAATAAAGCACACATTTTTCATAATCTTACAATTCCTGAAAAATGGTTCTCAGGAAACACTGTAAGCATTTTGTTCTATTTCCTCCCAGACTTTTTTGCTCTTATATAATACATATGCTATAATTCATATACCATCATGTATACTTTATGTGCTGTGTGTTGCTTTTATAATTAAAGTTGTGTCATGAACATTGTTCAAAGTCACTGAAACTCACGAAAATATTTTAACAGCACTTCATATTCCATCATAGAGGCATTCTATTATTTGTTTAGCTATGAGTCTGTTGAGGACACATTTAGTTAATTTTCTCTTTGTTTCTACTATAAATGATAAGACATACCATTTCATACATACACTTTTTAATGCATTTTTGTTATTTTCTTAGACTAGATCCTTATAGGTGAATTTATCAGATAAAAAAGGACAAACATGTTGAAGACTCTTGGTAAAGATTATCAAATTGCTTGGCATAAACCAGCGATGTTAGATAATCTTCTTTCCCCACACCCCTAAGTACTTACACTAAATAATCTGTGTTAATCTGATAGGTAAAACTTTAAATTTTATTTCTGTTTTCATTTGCATCAGTATGATTACTAATGAGGTTGCCCATTTATTCTATTAATTAGCCACCTGGTCTCTCTGTTCTGTGAATTGTGGGTTTATGCTTAGCCCATTTTATTGAAAACATTCAGGCTTTATTATGGCATATTAATTCATTACATATTAACACTTCCCTACTCTTTTATTTTTAATTTCTAAAAAATATACTCCATAGAAAATGGCCATAGACCTCAAGCAAATTGACGGTATTTTTCTTGTTAATAAATATATCCCATTGAAATATCAATAATGTGTAAGCTCCTCATTTGTTTTCTAAAATTGCATAGTGTTTTGGATGCAGAGTTTTTAATTTTAAATATTAAAATCGATCTTCTCTTTGCGACGTAGTCCATTGTTTGTATGCTTAGATAGTTCTTCCCCACACAGAATCAGGTAAATATTTACTAAGTTTCTTCTAGTTTCTTAAAGTGGTTTCATTCTTTATATTTTGCTTTTTAATCCCTCTAGAATTTACTCTGTTGTACAGCAGGAATGTTAATGAAGCTTTTTTAAAACATATTTTCAATGCCATTTATGAAAATATATCTATACTTTTCAATATTAATTTTCTATAAGTTAGGATCCGAGTATGTGCTACTTATTGTTTTTCATTCACTTGCCTGGGTATTTGTTCATCTTGCATTCTGAAGTCTAATAACTACAGTCATTCCCCTATTCCCCTTCAAAAAACCTTATTTTTTAAAAATGTTTGTATCTATTCTAAACTGTTCATTTCTTCAGAAAAACTCTAGAATTATTTGGTCGAATTCTCAACAACTCCATTGCATACAAACTCCTGGGCTAGTTACCTCCTCAATAATTCTTTCTTCTTTCTTCTGCTAGTTGAGTCTTGTTGTGTTCAAGGGAAGAATAGGCATAGCCTCCAATGATACATTCATTTTCCAGGTTCCACTGTTTTAGATTGAACAAGTAAATTCATTTTGGTAGAAGAAACAGCAGTAGTTTAAAAATATGTCCACTAATTCTTTGGTACTTCTCCCTTTGAAAGGTGGATGTGACTGCTTAATTCGTTTTGTGCTGCTCTAACAAAATACCTGGGACTGAGTAATTCATAAAGAACAGAAATTTGTCTCTCTCAGTTCTGGAGGCTGGAAGTCCGGATCAAAGTACAAGCATTTGGTGCCTAGTGAGGCCCTTTGTGCTGCACCCTCATATGGCAGAGAGCAAGTAAGCCAGCTAGCTGAACACTGCATGAAGACCCTTTTATAAGGGTCTTAATACTACTCATGAGGAAGAAGCTCTCATGGCCTAGCTACCTCTTAAAAGCCTCCTCTTAATAGTACCAAAAGGGCAACACCTGAATTTTGGAGAAAATTCATTTAAACCATAGTGTTAGTCTTGTGAGACTAGTTCACAAAATAATGTGATTTCTACTTCATTGTCTCTCTGTATGCCTGCAAGGACACTGGCTTTGAGGAAAGCTAGTGGTCATGGTGTGAGATCACAACATAGAGACAATGGAAAGGTCCATCTTGGCAGTAAACCATCTTAGGAGTGAATCTCCCAGCCCCAGTCATGCCTTCAGATGACTGCAACCATTGCCAACATCCTCACCACAACTTCATGAAAGACCCTGAGCCAGACCCACCCAAAAAAGCCTCCATGGAAACCCAGATCCATAGACATGGCAAAAATAATTATTTGGTGGTTGTTTTAATCTGGTTTACTCCCTACAGTATTCTTGATATTGTTGTTTTACCACTGATTTTGAGGGTTATTTGTTCTACAAAATAGATAATTAATACGGTATAAGCAGAAGTGTTTTGAAGGCTCTTTACTTTTCCTGATAAGTAGAAAATATATAACTAGAATCATCTCTCTTTTCTTCTTTTACTCCTTGAATGCAGATGTGATGTCGAAAGTACAGCAACCATCTTGCAATCATGAAGCAACAGGCATGCGTATGAAGCTAGAGCAGAATGCTTGAAAGCCTGAGATGCCTAATGGCATTGCTGAACAACTGAAACATTATCAGCAACCAGCTAGTAAATGTCTTAAACCCATGTGAGAAAACAAATTGTTTAAGCTACTCTTAGCCAGTTGATTATTGTCACCAAATACATTCCTAACATATACTTGGTCTTAGATATTGCTGCATGGTCAGCACAGAGCCTAGCCACTTTGGGAATGTGTTTAACATGATTTTAAAGGAATAAATGACACATTTTAACAGTTCTAATACAGTAAAAACATGGGTAGACTTTCTTCCAAAACTTAAAGTTTGTAGAAATCATGGAAGGTGAATTAATACATGACAGCAGAATTTAGATGACCTTAGGGAAAAATGCTTCAGAGTATTTAGCACATGAACAGACTCCCGATTGTAGCATTTTTTTGTGCTGATGCAGATTAACCAGTGGTCAAATAGCCTGCAATCAGGTATTGATCACAGTCTTCCATAATGCCCATGAAACATGAAATAGAGTAAAAGCTTTATGTTTATTAAAATTATAAGAGCCCACATTTTAAAGCAACTCTGCACATCTTTTATGAAATAATTTAGACCAGCTATCCTCAAAACATTGTTAATGCATAAATTATTTGCCACCAGTATTCCCCAGTGAGGCCATCTACATATTCGTCTCTCTCAGGACATTATTTAATCTTCAAAACACAAAAATATGTAGTTCTTTTTAAAAATTTTTAATGTAACTATTGTATTTTACAATGTATATTCTCAAAAGCGCTGCCTTTTGTACAGCTTCCAGAAGGACTAAAATGTAAAAGGCACAACATCAAGTACCATAAAGGTAAAAACGTAGAGTCAAACTCTCAACCCAGAATGTTCATCGCCATTATCACATTGGAAAACTATTTAGTATTTACCTACACTGAACCTGTGCATACTCTTTGGCCCCCCAATTCTACTCCTAAGGATACAGCTAACACTAATGGTACATATGTTTAGCAAAAGATATGTACAAGAATGCATGTAGCAACATTATTTATAACAGGCGAAGACTGCCAACATTCCAAATGTCCATCCACAGTAGAAGGGATAAATGAACTGTGGTGTGTTCGCCTGATGAAATACTGGAGTAATGAGAAGGAATGAACTATTGCTACAGCAGTAACATTAATGACTCTCACAACCATGAGGCTGAATGAAAGAAGTCAGATGTAAAAAATGCATACTGTATGATTCCATTTATTTAAAGTAGTTTTTTGAAAACTGATCTGTGATGGAAGTCAAAATAGTAGTTTTCCTTATTGAACAGCAACTAGAGGGGAGCACAGGAGAGCATCTGGTAATTTTCTGTTTCTTCACCTGGGTGGGGCTCACATGAGACTATTCAGTTTTTAGCTTGCAAAAATTCATTAGGGCGCTTTTAACGTACGGTATACTCTACTTAAAAATGATGCTATTGGCCGGGCTTGGTGGCTCAGCCTGTAGTCCCAGCACTTTGGGAGGCCGAGGTGAGTGGATTACCTGAGCCCGCAGGTTCGAGACAAGCACAGGCAACTTGGCAAAACCCCATCTCTACAATAAAATTTTTTTTTAAATAGCCGGGAGTGGTAGCGTGCGTCTGTAGTTCTGGCTACTCGGAAGGCTGAAGCAGAAGGATTGCCGGAGCCCAGTAGGTCAACGCTGGGGTGGCCATGAGCGTGCATGCCACTGCACTCCAGCCTGGGCGAAGGAGTGAGACTCCAACTCAAAAAAAAAAGTGATGCCATTACTTCTCATTTATTCTGCAGTATAACTTTAAGTGGTTATATGAAGAAGGCAAAGTTTGTGACTCATAGCAAATTCTGCTTCAACAAACCAAAGGCAGAAAAAAATGGGTAACCACTGTTCTAAACCAAATCAAAACAACCAAAAGCAAACAGGAAAATCAACAAACAAACAAAAACAGTTGTGTCAACTGAACCAAAAAAAAGATGAAAGGCTGAGGCAGTATATTTCTAGGTGGAGGACCAAATAAATAATCCCAGTGGTCTCACTTTTCTTACCCATCTTGGGCTAAGTCAGGCCTCAGTGGAAGAACATAACAGGAAAAACAGAAGAATTCGCTGCTTGCCCCACGCTGCTACTCCTGGTGGAATATAAAGTTGAGAAAGGGATACTACAGCAACCTGGCAGACAGTCACATTTGGGTTTTTGTCTGCCTTAATTTGAACACAGTTGGTTTGGGGTGCTCTGCTTCCCAACATTATACACCTGGTGTTGCCCATTAGAAGTGTGGGTAACCATAACAGCATCAAGACCAACATTTGCTTTTGTCACCTATTAAAATTCACCTCCAAGTCGGGCTTGGTGGCTCAGCCTGTAATCCCGCACTTTGGGAGGCTGAGGTGAGAGGATTGCCTGAGCCTGCGGGTTCGAGACCTGCCTGGGCAACTTGACGAGACCTCATCTCTACAATAAATCAAAAAAATTAGCCGGGCGTGGTAGCGCGCGCCTGTAGTTCCAGCTACTCGGAAGGCTGAGGCGGAAGGATTGCTGGAGCCCAGCAGGT